>CAUYPK010117877.1:0-12740 GCA_963574355.1 Loris lydekkerianus
GGGAAAATGCCAGGAAGGCTATGTTGAATATTGGGATGAAAATGTGTCAAATGGTTTATGAAGCTAGTATATGATGCCCCATGATCATATCAATGTACACAGCTATGATTTAATAAATAAAAAAAAATAAATAAAAAAAAATAAAAAATAAATAAATAAATAAAAAAAAAAAAAAAAAGAAAGATATTCTGTTCTTAGTTATTTTAATATGTGGTAGTACTACAGCATATTAAAAAATATATCCAAGAAAATGGTAATCTCTTAAAAACAGAAATCAGATAGCACCACTCTGTTCAAAGTCCTTTAATGATTTTGTGACGCACTTAAGAAAATATCAAATTCCTTACCTTAGACTACAAAGACCTTGAAAATCCTGCTGCAAGCATTACCAAGCCCAGCTCCCACTCTGTCCACCCCTTAAGCCCAACTCCACCACACTGATGCCAAGAACAGTCTTCCTTAGGCTGAGCTGTGGCTGGTACCTCTTCCCAGAATGCTCTTCTTTTACATCTCTGCCTGGCTGCCTCCTTCCATCTTGTGATTTCCAGCCCAAATCTCACATTCTTTGACCACCCAGCACCACCAACAGCACTATAGTCTGTCTAGACTGGATCATACTGTTTAATTTTCTTTATAGCACTCATCATGACCCAAAATTATCTTCTTGTTTATTTGTCTGCTTATTGTCTTTCCCTTTACACATCAGTCCCCATCAACTTGGTCTTCTTGGCCACTGTAATTCTACAACAGTAGCTGACATGTGGAAGATGCTCAAAAACATTTGTAGCTGCATGAAGTGCATTCTACCTTGTCTGTCACCTCTGGAAGCACAGAGTAATTGGAATTGAAATATCAGGGACTTGGAATCATATGGACTTGGGTCTGAATCATGATTCTGTCATGTATTTGCCTAGTGATGTTAGCAAAGTCACTTAAATTGAACTGTAGCTGCAATTTTTTCAACTGAGGCTGCTCTCATCTGTCTTAGAGGATTGCTTTGCCTTCATGAAGTACACCAGTTTGGCTCTCTGGCCTTTCTTCTTCCTTGCTCTCAATCTGTTCCAACTAAAAGAATTCTTGTTTTCTCTTCAGGAATAAGGTTGTTCAAGAAACAAATGTTCAAGCTTAATATTCATGAAGTAAGAGATTCATAGAAATGATTCCTGAAGGAGAGAGGAAGTGTCTCTTTTTGAGAGAAAGCAGGTGGTCAGAAATAGTAAAACCAAAACACTTAAACCTCAGAAAACAGTATTCTGAATAAAATAATAGTAATAATAACAAATACAGTAAGTGTTACATAAGAGTTATGATGTCAGGCATTGTTATTAATCTTCATAACAATCCTTGAGGGCAGTACCATTTGTTATTCCCATTTCATAGACCATGAAACCCAGGCACAGAGGGGTTAAGTAGCAGGGAAGACTATGAACAGGTAACAGAAACACAATGACGAGCCTAGGTGATGCTTGCCTTGCTCCCATCTCCCATGCTTTTCTCACCCTCCTCACCCCTCCTCTCTGCACAGACCAATGCTTGTTTGTCATCTTTCTCTTCCTCCTGCCTACTCCTCTTCTAACCCACCCTAGAGCTGCCATGGAGCACATTCTGCACCAAGATGTCAACTCTGCCAGGTTGTCAGTGAGCAGTGGTGCCAGCAAACTGGGCAAAAAAAGGTGGGAAAAATATCTAGGCATCTCCCGCCTCCCTGGAAGTCCCCTCAACCATGCCTAGTTTAGGCACAGTCTTTATCTATCCCAATCTCACTCCTGTTCTCCAAGGACAGTGTGTATAATTTCAACACTTGAGCCGGAAAGTACTCTCCAGGGAAGAATAAAGGATCAGCAAATGTTTTAAATGCTTACAAAGCAGTCAGAACATCACTCAAGGCAATTAAGTTATTTTAGTGGCAGTTAGCTATGTGAGCACACATTTCAATGATAAGAGACGAGCAGCAGTCAAATACTAAAAAATAGGAGAGCTAGAATGAGTGTTGAGACATATTTTCTTATATAAATTCATTAGAATAAGCTTTTGGGGAGGAGGGTGGAGTAGAGTTGGTAACAACAATGCTTCCCAGGTCTTAAAAGTTACTTTTTAAAAATATCATTAGAACAGAAGGCTTTGAAAACATGATTTTTAAAAATCCACCTGGCTTTGGGAAGAACTAATGATTTAGTTCATTACTTCCTTTCCTAATTTTTCAGATTTAATATTAGAAATGCTGAGATATTTTAAGACCTATCACTGCAGGCTTGTGCAGAAAATTCTAGTAAAAATAACATCACCATCATTAACCTCACAATATGCTCTGAAGAATCAGGCCACCTCTGCTAGAACTGCAGGGATACTGAAGCATGAGAGGATAGAAGAATCTGGGTACACATTTTTCCCTTTAAAAAGAAAAAAAAATGGGCAAGAAGTGGGTGGCTCATGCCTGTAATCCCAGCACTCTGGGAGGTCAAGACAGGAGGATTGGTTGAGCTCAGGATTTCAAGACCAGCCTGAGCAAGAGTGAGACCCCATTGCTACAAAAAATTAGAAAAATTAGCTGAATATGTTGGCCTGTGCCTGTAGTTGCAGCTACTTTGGAGACTGAGGTAGGAGGATCACTTGAGCCCAGGAGTTTGAGGTTGCTATGAGCTATGAGGACACCACTGCACTCCAGCCAGGGTGAAAGTCAAGAAGGAAAGAGAGGGAGAAGGGGAAGAGTTAGGGGGGAAAAAGAGGGAAGAGAAAGGGAAAGTGGAGAGAAAGAAAGGAAAAAATAAATTAATTCATTGACTACTTTTAAAGATACAGTTTATTTGTGAAAATAACTTCCAACATCCATCTTTCCACCAAATATATATTGAGCACTTACTGAATACCAGACCCTGCAGGAGTAATTCATGCACCCCAAAGCTTACAGTCTAGTTAGGATGACAGTTAAGTAATAAGAAGTTCAAAATTGTCACTCCAACTGTGATGAGCACTACAGAGAGACCAATATGATCTTACAGAAGGCCTGAAGAAGTAAGAACTGAGGTGAGATTTCAAAGTACAGGCTAACTAGAATTTCATGATTCTGCATTGAAGTTTTGATAAACATTGCCAAATCTCAATTTGAATAGTCATGGAAACATCCCTGGGAAATGCATAAACAAAAGATAGCTTACCTAGAAAACTCCAGGACATTAAGAATTTCAAAAACGTATTCTTCTCCCCTCTATAGAAAGATAAGAAAACATATTCTTTCTTACCTGAGGAAATAAGTACTCATCTCACCAAAAAAATTCACATCCCAAATCACAAATAAGTGTTACCCTCCAAATATACATCTTTTTCAAAATATGTATAAATTTTCTTGCAAGCCTAATGGTAAGAAAATTGTTCACAACTGCGGCAACATTAACTGCACGAGTGTTTCTAACAGCACTGATTTAAGACAAAAGGACCTCTCTTTTAAATCTAGAATTGGCACTGTTAGAAACATTTTATAAATACTCTCAGGTGGCTGGGGTGCATGTATTAAATGAGACAGTCAGCAGATAGCAATTACACAGATCAAATGAAATACTTATTGCTTACAATGATAATTTTAAAAGGTATACATGGAAAAGGGCGGCATGCTATGTACAAAGTTTTACAGCAATGATGCATTCTTTTATAAATATTTCCAGTTGCAGCCTCTTGATTTCCTGTAGCCAAGATCAATTTATCTATAAATCTACTGCTCCAAGAATCACCAATAAGGCACTGCAGAATTTCAAATAATTTGAGAGCATTCCATGTGCCAGGTACTATGGATATAAAGATGAACTATTCACTCACTTCTGCCAAGGACTCAATGGCATTATTACCAGAAAATATGAGTCACCCACCATGTTTTCATAGCTTCAGTATCTTTCCATATCAAATAAGGAAGGAAAATGGTTATCAAGACAGAACAAAGATATATATATACAGTAAACTGAATACTCTGCATGATAACAGAACTCACCAAAAATAGTTTGAACCATGTTAATTCCTCATAGGAAAAACAGTATATTTCTTGAAGGTCTAATGGTTTTAATGCTTTGGCATAGATTTAAAATTGTGCATTTTCTATGTGCCAAGCATTGATTCCAAGTACTTTACATATATTAAATTGTTCAATCCTCACAAGGACCCTACGATAGGCTTAATGATAAACCTGGGACAAATACTAAAAGGTTAAAGAATGCATCTGGGAATAATGGCTGGAAAGTGTGGGTCGAGGTTGGAATGCCAGGGACTCCAGGGCTCCTTTTCTGAACTACGGTATACTTGTGATTCTGATATAGCAGGTAAATATAAAGTGTTGAAAAGTAGTCAGTGTGCTACTCACAACTTCTATGGTGACAGAGTAGGGTGTTCTTGTAGTAAAAACAAAGCCAATATTTTTTGCTCCTTTCACTAAAGCTGCTTCATCTGTCAACAAAAAAGTTTGTATTAGTAGGAATTGACTGCATGTGTAACACTGAATTTAACACAGGTCACCATTCTCCAACACTATAATATCATGTTATTTTTATAACTTGTGATCCAAATATACTTATCTGTCCTTCTAGGTGTTATGCAGTGTTCATGAAGCATGATTATGTTTGTTCTCAAAGCCATTAATAGCATCTCCACAAAATGGTGTGGGGTTTTGACTTTACCTCTGCTTTGTTACTGGTTATCAGCAAACACTGCTGAGCCCCAGATTCTGAGCACCCTCCCCAATATTTAGGGATGGGAAACAAGGAGCCCCAGAGCCCTGGAGCCCTGCAGAGGCTCAGTGCTGCTCTGTAGCATCAAAGCCTGACCTGTAAGAACTCGAGAGAAGAAGAAAGACCATAGCAAGCAGGGTATCAATGGCAACACCCACCTTCTCTGAGAATTCATCACTGTCCAGCACGAAGAGCCATGTACACATGGCACCTACCTGGAGAGGATGCCTGGTAGGTTATATTATTTCCTTCTCTCTCGGGAATAACAGTGTGGCATACACATAGCAGGATAAAAAATTCGTTTATGTAGTGTTCTGTGGGCTGTAAAAAAGGAACAGAGTTGTTGTTTTTCAACTTCAGCAATGTGACAGTTACACATAGTCTATAACTTATACCCCACAGCTTTGACTACAGGTACATACAAGGTCAGGCAGAAGCCATATTGTGCATTCAAAATGTGTTTGTGGCTGGCAAGCCTAGGACAGTGTAAGAGGCTGCAGAGACCTCAGGAGTAAGATGACCTTGCCCTCTTGGAACTTTTATTCTCCTTCAGGAGATAAAATTTCCCAAAGTTGGAGCAAACTAATAGGGATTATAATAGAAAAAAGAATGGCCTATTTAGATAGATGGTAAGGGACCAATGCTTGAAGACATGATACTTAAATTAAAATTTAAACAAAAGGCAGGCCACAATGGCTCACACCTGTAATCCTAGCACTCTGGGAGGCCTGAGTATTGGCTGAGCTTAGGAGTTCAAGACCAGCCTGAGCAAGAGCAAGATCCTATCTCTAAAGCAAACAAACAAAAAAAGCTGAGCATTGTGGTGGGTGCCTCTAGCCCCAGCTACTGAGACAGGAGAATAGCTTGAGCCCAAGAGTTTGAGGTTGCTGTGATCAGACACCAGGGCAATCAACCCCAGGGCAACTGAGACTCTATCTCAAAAAAAAAAAAAAAAAAAAAAAAAAAAAAAAAAATTCTAAACAAAAATGTTAGTTAGTAGTTTATATAGTTGAGAGCAATGCCACCACATACATCACAAAAGGAATAGCACATTCAAAAGCCCCAACGTAAGGAGTAAGGAGAATAATGACACAGAATAAGGTAGAAGAGAAGACCGGGATAATGAGTTTGAATTTTATCTTAAGTCTGATGACAGTCCTCAGAAGGTTTTTAAGCAAAGGAAATACATGTATAGATATGTCCTTTAAAAGATGAATTTTTAAGAAAACAGAAATTCTTTTTTTTTTTTTTTTAAGTCCAGGTTAACGTAATGTTACAAACAACCAGGTCAAAATATTTGATTTTGTTAGGTAGAATCCCTCTTGTGGTTATATCCCACACTCAAAGGTGTGCCAAACACTCCCACACCATGCCCATTCAGTGGAAGCACTTCCACCTTCAACCCTTCACCCCTCCCTTTTTACTCCTCCCCCAAATTTGAATTGAATTGAGTTTTTCTCCTATGTGGGTATGTATTAAATCATCTACTGGCTTCATATTAATATCGAGTACATTGGATAATTGCTTTTCCATTCTTGTGATACTTACTAATAAGAATGTGTTCTACCTCAATTCAGGATAATATAAAAATTGTGAAATCACCATCCCTCTTATGGATGAACAGTAGTATTCCATAGTATACATATACCACAATTTGTTTTCCATTCCTGAATTGATGGGCATTTAGATTGCTTCCACATCTTGGTGATTGTAAATTGAACTACAATAAACAATCTAGTGCATGTCCTTATGATAAAAATGATTTGTTTTTTCTTCTGGACATATGCCTAGTCGTGGGATTGCAGGGTCAAATGGGAGGTCTAATTTGAGTTCTTTGAGGATTCTCCGTATGTCTTTCCAAAGAGGCTGTATTGGTT
Organism: Loris lydekkerianus; assembly: GCA_963574355.1. Lineage (NCBI taxonomy): Eukaryota > Metazoa > Chordata > Mammalia > Primates > Lorisidae > Loris > Loris lydekkerianus. The sequence continues at coordinate 6,587 of CAUYPK010117877.1, forward strand.
TGTAGTCCCACCAATTCCCACCAACAGTGTAAGTGTTCCTTCTCTCCATATCTGCACCAGCATCTGCAGTTTTAGAACTTTGGGATGTGGGCCATTCTCACTGAGGTTAAGTTATATCTCAGGGTAGTTTTGATTTGCATTTCTCTGATGATTAGGGATGATGAGCATTTTTTCATATGTTTTCTAGCGATTCATCTGTCTTCTTCTGAGAAGGTTCTGTTCATGTATCTTGCCCAGTGATAGAGGGGATTGTCTGCTCTTTTTTTTTTTTTTTTTTTATTGTTGTTGACTAATTTGAGTTCTCTGTAGATTCTATTTATCAATCCTGTGTCAGATTCATAATATGCACATATCTTTTCCCAGTCTGAAAGCTATCTATTTGCTTTGGTTGTTGTGCCCTTAGCTGTGCAGAAGCTTTTCAGTTGAATTAAGTCCCACTTGCTTATTTTCATTGTTGTTGCAATTGCCAAGAAGTCTTCTTCGTAGAATCCTTCCCCAGGCCAACATCTTCAAGTTTGTCTCACACTTTCTTCTAAAATTTTTATTGTTTCATGCCTTAGATTAAATTCTTTTATTGATCTTGAATCACTTTTTGTAAGTGGTGAAAGTGCAGGCCCAGTTTCAGTCTTTTACATGTGGTTATAATGTTGGTATATTAATGGGGATTGCATTGAATCTATACATTGTATTGGGAAGTAAAGACATTTTAACAATGCTGATTCTTCCCAGCCAGGAGCATGGTATGTTCTTCCATTTGTTAATGTCTTCTGCTATTTCTTTTCTTAGGGTTTTATAATTCTCTTTGTAGAGGTACTTCACCTCTTTTGTTAGGTATATTCCAAGATACTTCATTTCTTTGAAGCTACTGTGAAGGGAATTGTCTCTTTGATTAGCTTCTCAAGTTGGCTGTTATTGGCATATGCAAAGGCTACTAATTTGTGGACATGGATTTTATATCCTGAGACATTACTGTATTTTTTGATGACTTCCAAGAGTCTATGGTTGAATCTTTGGTGTTCTCTAAGTATAAGATCAAACAAGATTGCAAATCAAGTACATCAACATCTTAAAATAATTCACTGAAGATATTGGTAGTATGGTATAGAACCCAATACAGTTGAACCTTCATAGTTGACCACCTCCTTATATTGATCATTGCCTTAAGTTGACCTAATTTGCATAGACCAATCATATACCACATGTGCTTAACAGAAGACTGACTTCTATATATTGATTGTCTCTGTAAGTTGTATCATGAATACTTGGACTGTGACACTCAATATTAATCATAACTTGACCAGTTGAGTGCACTCTACACCAATGGATAGAAGATGTGTGTTTTGCCTCTTAGTTGTATTATTTTTTCTTTTGTATAAGTTCTTTTTTCATATTTTATTATAAAAAATGTTGAATTAGGCCTAATGTCCTAGTGTTTATCATAAAGATTTGTTCGATGTGAAAAACTGGTATGAACTGTAGTATGTCTCACCCACAATTACTAAAAAAATTTTACAGTTAATCAAGACATGATGGCCCAAAGGAAAGAACTCAAAGCACTGACATTGAAGGAAAAAGCTGATCTTCTACATTTTCTGGACAGCAGCAGCCAAAAAAAGATGGTGGAACATTTGGTGTTATCAAGACCACAGTTAGCAACATCCAAAGACATAAATGTGAGCAAATGGAGAGATATGGTATGGAAAGTAGAGACCTATAGTGGAAAAGGGAAAGCTTCCTTTGATGAAGTCAATGAAGCCACATAAAGCTGTTTCAACAAATGAGGGTAGGTAATTCTTGAATATCTGGGTTAATGATCCAAGAAGTTGTTAAAAAAATTCACACAGAAATTTGGAATTGCGGATTTCCAAGCATCTAGTGGTTGGCATAAAAAATTCAAACTGCAACATAAGATCTCCCAAAAAGTCTTGAATGGTGAATGAAATACAGTAGAAGTTGTAGAAGAGTTCATTAAAATGTTCCTTGACTTTGCCAGAGTCTTCAAAGATGACAACATTTTTAATGCTGTTGAGTTCAGAAGCCTCACCATGAAGGGTGGCAAATGTAAAGTATAAAACTGTCCAAAACATGTTTCACAGTTCTGTTTTACAATAGTTCTGCCAGAGAGAAACTAAAGCCCTTATTGATTGGTCAATCAGCAAAGCCATGAGCATTCAAGAACCTGAAGCCCAAAAACCTCCCTGTCACTTGGAAATCAAAAAAAAGATGCACATGGGTGACTGGTATCCAATCTAAGGAGTGAGTAAGGGGTGTCAATGGAGAAATGAAGAAGAAACTTTCTATTCTACTAATAGTAGATAGCTCTCCTGGCCACCAGGAAGTGAATCATCTCATAAATGTGACACTATTGATTTTGCATGATACTGTATTATGATTTTACTGTATTTTGCTTGTGGATGATTTCATATGATATTCTATAATAAAAGCTGTACAAGAAAGTAAAATACACATACAAATCAGTACAGTAGGCCTAACTCCTTATGTTGAACACCTCTGGATGTTGACCACTTTGTTACAGTCCCTTGGGTAGCCCTCTTACAGAGGTTGTACTGAAGTATAAAAGCAGATACACAGTCTTAACATAGATTGCTACATAGTAAACTTTGTGTGTAGTATTTAAATTTACTCACACTCATAAATTTGGCTCTTAGTTCATAATATTTGTACAAAATCCCTTGTTTATTATATGAACATCAAACAATTTCAAGACTCTTTTTTTGTGTTTATAAATTATACCTATCAGGAAGCCATATATCTATTTTAAAGTTATACAGTATTACTGTACCAAACTAGAATAAAAATAATAGACTTACATGGCCTCTCTCAACATTCTCCAATAATTTAGGGTCATTAAATTCATAGGACTCTGTGATATAAGAAGGTGGATGACTACGGGGAAGAACAGAAAAGATTAACAAAAAGTTCCTCATGGCACCAGTCAATAATCAAAAGGATCTAAAGTACACAGATCACCCACTCTTCTGTTTAAAGGATCACATTTAAAGAGTTTAAAGAACTATAGGAAATAAAGTTCTGTCAAGCAATACAACCTCCTAGGACATGAGCCCCCAAATGGTATTTGAAAATGTCTAAACTTGTGTTAAAAAACCATATAGTTACAACGAACTTGAAACAGAGGACCTACAAAAGCAACAGATCAAAGGTTAGATAATAGATTTCAGTACTGCATGAGGATATCTATTCAGAAGAGCTTCTGAAAATGGCCATTTGAGTCTGGACAAGAGAAAGCTGTGGTATTGTGTGTTAGTACTGTAGTACTTCAGTACTACACAAGTTGTTTGCAGGGAAAAGAAATAAGGGCAAACTAGAAAAGCATATTGTCTATACCTGAAGTTTCTTCCTTTACAAACACTTCTGTCTGAATGATTTCTAATGGAAAATGAGGAGAAAAAATGTAACTATTACAAGACTCCAAATATAAAATTCCTTAAGAATTATAAACAAGTAAACCATATCTTTTTTTTTAAACTGCATGTTTTTATTTAGGCTATACTAAGTTTCAATCTCATGCAGAGGCAACTATAATACTAGAAATTCAGATGACTCTTGGAGTAAATAAAAGCCAATTAATTTTTTTAAGAGAATTTCCAACAGAGTATGGCAGTAAAGACACTTACCCATAAATTATACCTGCAATGGTACACTTCTTAAATGTCATAATATTACAAGTGAGCGTCCCCGTTTTATCAGAAAATAAGTACTTAACCTAAACAAAGAAAAAATGAACATAATAAAATCTCATAAATTTAAAATGTATTTAGAGAGAAAAGACAATAAAATAAAGGTCTCTCTTAAAATCCTCAAAATCTGTAGATTTTTTTGAAAACAAAAAGCTCAGTCTATAAGAATTCTATATTTAATATTTATGCTTCTTTTAGAGGTCATACATCTCTTTTCTTTGTTTTATACTGGAAGTGAAATTACACAGTAACATTCAAAGTATGCTTTAAACCATCAAAACTAAGAAAATCAGAAGTCCAAGTTCATTTTTATGTCACAAAAAAATTCTTCAAAATTATCTAGAAAATATCATGTAGATAGATAGATGAAAATGAAAACTAGATTCCAAACCATATTAATCATGCTCAAAACCATAAATGTTCATTTGTCTAAAGACAAATGAAAATTCTATAGCTGCAGGGGAGGAGACAAGATGGCAGACTGAAGCCAGCTTTCCACAGAGGCTCCCGTCCAGAAGGAGAGTTAAGGGACGGAAATTTAGTAAGTAACCTGGAGGATTCGAGCTGTACCAAGAGAGAAGGTTGAAGAACGCACATCAACACCACTGAGGCGAGCTGAGACCACAAAGATGCAAACAAAACGTACAAAATCCATCACCAAGTAGACGGGAGTCCCCCCGCCCCCACGAGACTGGCTTAAGAGCCCCACAAACAAAAGGGCAGAAATTAAAGGCCCTCCCACTTCACTTCACGGGAGTGACCTTCTAAAAACTGGACCTACCTCCCCTACGAGGGTGCCATAGTGCTCCCCTGCTAGGCATAAAACTGTATAAAACTTTACATATCTTTCCCGGCAATCCAGCACTCCCCTCTACTCACACGGAGGTCTGGAGGTCTGTCCCTCAGGAGTTTGGATTCTTGGGTGATTTATCGAGGAGAGGGGTGTGGACAGAGCCCGAGTTGCAACTGACCAGCACTGACTCTGAGGCATGGGAGTGAGGAGCATGCGGCTGAGGGAGAGTCACGCCATGGCGGCACTTCCCTGCGACACTTCCCTGCAGTGGGGTGCACCAGCCCTCTTTGAGCAGCAATACGACCAGGCATAAAACTGAGTGAAACTGTAGCTTCCCCGTTTGAAGTGCTGAGCTCCCAGAGCTCCCTCCCCACTCTCACTCAGGGATCTGGGGGCCTGTCCCCCAGGAGTTTGGATTCTTGGGTGATTCCTCCGGGGGAGTGGACCGTCCCCGAGCTGCGACTGGACAGTGCTGGCACTGAGGCACATGAGCGAGGAGAAGGCACCTGGCTGAGGGGGAGCCAAGTCTCGGTGGCACTTCCCTGCAGCATGGTGCAGCAGCCCTCCTTGAGCAGCAATACAGCCAGGCATAAAACTGAGTGAGCATTTCCAGCACTGAGCTCCCAGCACTCCCTCCCACTCCTACTTGGGGATCCCCAGAAGTCCGGATTGTTGAGTGACCTCTTGTAGGGTGCTCAGTGCCTGAACTACGCTGTCTCTGGGGTGCGGAAGTGAGGAGACGACGGTCAGCTAGAAGGGAACTGCTCCAGAGCGGCGGTTCCCAGAGACACAGAGCGGCAGCTGTCTTCTGGCAGTGGTGCGTCCAGGCACAAAACTGTGTGAGCTGCAGCTCTGGGCTCAGAGCAGTCTTCTTCACCCCCACTCTCAGAACTGGAGGCCTGACCCCCAGGAGTCCGGATCTCTGGATGATCTCTTGAGGGGTGTGGACAGAGCATAAACTGCGGCTGGTAGGTGAAGGGTCGGCTAGGTGCCCACACCAGAGTGGCAGTTCCTGGAGGCGAATCAATAGCCTTTTTTTGTTTGTTTGTTTGTTTGTTTGTTTGTTTAACAGCAAAATGGCTCACTTCTAGATATTCTGAAGCCACACCCCCTGTCTCCCTGGGCAACCAGAGAAGGCCACCCATGAGTAAAGGATTTGCCTGACATGGCTCACAAACCCGGAAAGCTTCCAGGTCAGGGCCTTCTCAGAGAGGTAATTGAATACACACCTCCAGCAGCAAAGACATTTGAACTCAGAACAGCCTGTCTTTTGTAGGTGATTTTAGCAAAAACAGAGACAGAATTCCACAAAGTTATCTGGTCCTGTCCTGTTCTGTTCTGTTAGCAACATCAACCAGGGGCGGGACTAAGTCTGAGTGAACACCCTCCCCACCTTCATCAAGCACTCAAGGATGTCAGACCTCACCTCCTCCTGCTAGATAGTGGCAGACTGCAGAGGCCTAGCAGATTTCCTTGCGATTCAGGCAAGTGCAAACCCCTGGGGTATCTGTTCACTAGAGGCAACTGGGTCAGCCATCTGCAGAGATACCAGTGACTGGGTCCGATGGAGTGGCAAAGAGGGGAAGGAGACATCAACCTTCCCAGACTGATCTATTTGCTAGGTGGCTTCTCCTGACTCCAT
>CAUYPK010117879.1:0-13442 GCA_963574355.1 Loris lydekkerianus
TTTTTTTTCCCAGCCTTTTGTTCTTTTATTTTATTTTATTTTTATTATTAAAATATAGCTGTGGGAAAATGCCAGGAAGGCTATGTTAACTAGTGTGATGAAAATGTGTCAAACGGTCTATGAACCAAGTGTATGGTGCCCCATGATCATATTAATGTACACAGTTATGATTTAATAATAAAAAAAAAGCTGCGTACGTTAATGCGATCATGGGCCACCATACACTGGTTTTATAGACCATTTGACATATTTTCATCACATTGGTTAACATAGCCTTCCTGGCATTTTGTTAGTTATTATGTTAAGACATTTATATTCTACATTTACTAAGTTTCACATGTACTCTTGTAAGATGCACCACAGGTGTAATCCCACCAATCACCTTCCCTCTGCCCATCTTCTCCCTTCTCTCTCCTCCCTCTCCCTCTTCCCCATATTCTTAGGTTATAACTGGGTTATAGCTTAGACATGAAACTATAAAAATACTAGAAGAAAGTGCAGGGAAAACTCTTGAAGAAATTGGCCTCGGCAAGTATTTTATGAGGAGGTCTCCCTGGGGCAATTGAAGCAGCTTCAAAAATACACTACTAGGACCTGATAAAACTAAAAAGCTTCTGCATAGCCAAGAACACAGTAAGTAAAGCGAGCAGACAGCCCTCAGAATAGGAGAAGATATTTGCAGGTTATGTCTCCGACGAAGGGTTAATAACCAGAATCCACAGAGAACTCAAATGTATAAGCAAGAAAAGAACACGTGATCCCATTGCAGGATGGGCAAGGGACTTGAAGAGAAACTTCTCTGAAGAAGACAGGTGCACGGCCTACAGACATACAAAAAAATGCTCATCATCTTTAATCATCAGAGAAATGCAAATCAAAACTACTTTGAGATATCATCTAACTCCAGTAAGATTAGCCTATATCACAAAATCCCAGAGATGTTGGCGTGGATGTGGAGTAAAGGGAACACTTCTACACTGCTGGTGGGAATGCAAACCAATACATTCCTTTTGGAAAGATGTTTGGAGAACACTTAGAGCTCTAAAACTAGATCTGCCATTCAATCCTATAATTCCTCTACTAGGTATATACCCAGAAGACCAAAAGTCACATTATAACAAAGACATTTGTACCAGAATGTTTATTGCAGCCTTATTCATAATTGTTAGGTCATGGAAAAAGCCCAAGTGCCCATCGATCCACGAATGGATTAATAAATTGTGGTATATGTACACCATGGAATATTATGCAGCCTTAAAGAAAGATGGAGACTTTACTTCTTTCATGTTTACATGGATGGAGGTGGAACATATTCTTCTTAGTAAAGTATCTCAAGAATGGAAGAGAAAGTATCCAATGTACTCATCCCACCTACATTTTTTTTATGACTCTGGCGTTAGTAAGACAAGTATCACTAGTGATCTAATGACTTACACTGTGATATTAAGAACTTTGTAATATTAAAATCTTTAAATATATTGTAAAACATTAAAAAAAGTAAGAGTATTAGAAAGAAAATGAAGACCACCTAAAATTCCACTACCTGTTAACATTTTACACGTGCATACCACATACTATAATTTTTACTTGATGATATATGCTATATATATTTCTGGCATGATTTCTTTTATTTTTAATTTCAGAATATTAAAAGGTACACATTATTTTGGTTACATAATTTGTTTTTGCACAGTTTGAATCAAATGTATAAGTGTGCTGTAAAGGTGAGGGGAAATGTGCCCATTTCTCACGGAAAGTTGGATGAAAGACCAACTCACAATTAAGGCAGATAAGATAAATGTTTGTTTCCAAATACTTTGTGCACAGAGAGAATCACAAGAATGATTACCCAATATCTCAATGATGGTCAGCTATTTTTATATCTGGTTTATAGAAGGGAGGAGGGATAATATGGAGTATAGGTATTAACTCTGATTTCTAGGGAAATCAGAGGAACACACAGAGGAAACAGATTGACTTATAAATTAATCTGAGAGACAGGCATCCTGTTTTAAATGATTTGGGCCAGGTCTGCTAACACTCTTTTTTTTTTTTCTTTTTTGAGACAACGCCTCAAGCTGTTACCCTGGGTAGAGTGCAGTGGCATCATAGCTCACAGCAACCTCCAACTTCTGGGCTCAAGCGATTCTCCTGCCCCTGCCTCCCAAGTAGCTGGGACTACAGGCGCCTGACACAATAGCCAGCTATTTTTTTTTGTTGTTGTTGCAGCCGTCATTGTTGTTTGGCAAGCCTGGGCAGGATTCGAACCCACCAGCTCAGATGTTTGTGGCTGGCATCTTAGCCGCTTGAGCCACAGGCGCCAAGTCATAACACTCTTGATCTTCTTTCCTGTATATATTTTGAGACAACAGGGAGAGAAAAAGAAGTCAGTTGCTCCCTTTGATCTTTTGATCAAGTCAGTCCAGTTTTATGTAGATAGAGGGAAAGCCCCTTCCAAATGCTTTCTGACCTCCAGAGGTCTTTAATTCAAAGTAATTTTTTTATGACAAGGAGTCATATTTTGGGATGAATTTTTCTTAGCTCCTTCAGTGCCTTTCACCCAGACAGTGTGCATTATACCTGTTAGGTGTGAATATACCGTCCTCCTCCTCCTATTTGATTTCCATTGAGTTTTACTTCCATATGTGAGTAGATGTGGTGTTTGTTTTTCCATTCTGTGAAGAATTATCTCCAGTTCCATCTAGGTTGTTACAAAAGATACTGGATCACATTTCTTTTATGGTGTATATTTTATTAATTTAATGAATTAATTAATTTTATTCATTCACTCATGTATTGATGGGCACTTGGGTTATTTCCACATCTGTGTGATTGTGAATTGTGCTACTATACACATTCAAGTGAAAGTGTCTTTTTTAAAAAACAAAAATGTTTTTTGTCCTTTGGGTAAATACCTAGTAGTGAGATTGCTGGGATTCCTGAATCAAATGGTAGGTCTACTTTTAGTTCTTTGAAGTATCGTCATACTATTTTCCATAGACATTGTACTAGTTTGCAGTGCCAATGTATTCACACCAGCATCTGCTGTCTGGGACTTTTGGTAAGAGCCATTCTCACTGGAGTTAGGTGATATCTCATTGCACTTTTGATTTGCATTTCCCTGATGATAAGAGTTGTTGAGCATTTTTTCATGTGTTTGTTGGCTATTAGTCCATCTTCATTTGAAAAGTTTTTGTTTCTGTCTTTTGCTTACTTTTTAATGGGGTTGTTCGATTTTTTTCTTGCTGATTTGCTTGAGTTCTTTGTAGATTCTGGTTATCAGCTTTTTTTCAGCATGTATAGCATGTTAATATTTTCTCCCATTCTGTAGGTTGTCTATTTGCTTTATTGATTGTATTCTAGGCTATGCAGAAGTTTTTTATTTGATCAGGTCCCATTTATTTACTTTTGTTGTTGCTGTGATTGCTTTTGGGGTCATATTCATAAATTCTTTGCTGAGGCTGATAACTGTAAGAGGTTTTCCACTATTTTCTCCTAGAATTCTTAAAGTTTCATGTCTTAGGTTTAAGTCTATTGTTCATCATGAATTCTTGTGAGTGGTGAGAGTTGGAGATCCTGTTTCAGCCTTCTATATGTGGCTATTCTATTTTCCCAGCACTATTTATTGAATAGGCATTCTTTCTTTTCTTTTTCTTTTCTTTTTTTTTTTTTTTGAGACAGAGTCTCACTTTGTCACCCCTTGGTAGAGTGCTGTGGCATCATAGCTCACAGCAATCTCAAACTCTAGGGCTTAAGAGATTCTCTTTCCTCATCCTCCTGAGTAGCTGGGACTACAGGCGCCCGTCACAACACCTTGCTATTTTTAGAGATGAGGTCTCACTCTCTCAGGTTGGTCTTGAACTTGTGAGCTCAGGGAATCTACCCGTCTAAGCCTCCTGGAGTGCTAGGATTACATACAGGTTTGAGCTACTGCACCCCGCCTGAATAGGGGTTCTTTACCTGTGTGTACGTTTTTGTCAGCTTTTTCAAAGATCAGATGGCAATATGAAGGTGGTTCTGTATCTGGGTTCTCTGTTCTGATCCATAAACCTATGTCTCAGTTTTTGTGCCAGTACCATGCTGTTTTGGTTACTCCAACCTTGTAAAATGGCCTGAAGTCTGGTAAAGAGATGCCTCCTGATTTATTCTTATTACATAAGGTTGCATTAGTTATTTGGGGTCTTTTCTGGTACTATAGGAAGCATAAAACTATTTTTTTCTAGGTCTACAAAAAAAAAAACAACCCAAAACAAACATTGGTATTTTAGTGGAGATTGCATTGAATCTGTAAATCACTTTGGGTAACACTGGTATTTGAGCATTATTTGTTTTTTTTCATCTGTTTACAGCCTTTGCTATTTCTTTCTTCAGTGTTTCATAGTTCTCCCTATAGAGGTCTTTCACTTCTTTGATTAAATATATTCCTAGGTATTTTGTTTTCCTTTTGCTGCTGTGAAAGATATTGCATCTTTGATGTGATTCTCAGCTTGACTGTTGTTGGCATTTATGAAAGCCACTGATTTGTGTACCTTGTCTCCCTTGTCATTATTTGCCACCAAGAGGGTACCCGTTCATATCTTTCTCATGTTATAATTATATATAAACACATGTTTTAAAACTCTTCTTTAACTCATTGTTTTACAGAAATAGAACTTATTATGGATGGATCTCTACATATTGCTTTTGTAAGTCAACATTATGTTGTATAAATTTATTCAAGTTAACTGGTATTAATTAAACTTATTTTTTAAAGAGGCTGTATACCATTTCATGTCATGGATAAGCCATAATTTATTCAGTCATTCTCCCATTGATGACTACTTCTTTTGTTTTTAGCTTTTGCCTTGTGTAGGCTGTAACATGTTTTTTCTTATACATACATATGTGTACATATGTATTTGAATGTTCTTTGGAGGGAAAGATTCACAGCAGTGTGATTACCATACCACTAAGACTTTGAATGGAAGAGGAAATTTACCAAAATGAAATTTGGCTGCTTTTTAGAAAGGGGGTATGAGTAACAAAACTAGCAGCCTAAAAGGTCAAGTGACCATTAGATAGTCTCTATTATGCTTTGAACATTGTACATGCTCTAAAAATGCAAATTTATTAATGGGGTGATTGAGTGAAGGAGTGACTGCAGGATCCCTTTTGCTTGTTACTATTTCAGTTCATGTCAGTGAAATGATTAAAACACATTGTTCTGCTTCTTTTTGCTGTAAACCCTGTTTTAGTTGCATGTTGAGTTTAGTGATCCGGGGATGACCAGACAATGCATGTGTTTTCAGTTCTTGCATTTTATATATTTTAATGCTATTCATGTTGTAGATAACCTGCCTGGATTCCTCACAAGGCCAAGATTTCTAAGCTCTCCAGGCACTGTGTCTTCAGCCATTAGTATTCACTGTACAAGTTCTGAGGACACCTATCACCCTGGTTCAGTGATGTTGGTAGTAATAAATTTTCTCAATAGCCTTTTTTCTCTTAGTTCTGTTCTTTTCTACTTCTCATTAAAAATTTTCCAGACAGCTGCCTGAAGTAAGCAGAGTGCTCTATTATCTCTTGGTCACTTTCCAAAGATTTGCTTCAAGTATTTGTATCATTCAGTAAATAAATTTCCCTTTGTAGGAGAGTTTATATGCCATATTCAGATTTGGATTAATTACTAGGGATGCATTACTCATAAAAATTAAAGTGTATTCTAGTTTGATAGAATGAAACCTTTACATTTAGATGCTTATGACTGAGAAAGTCCAGGCTCGTTATGTCATTTACTTGCTCTAATGACCCCTTGCTGTGCTAACTGGGAAACTTGGACAACTTAATCATCCATGATTTATTTGACAAAAAGCAGCAGAATTTTACGTTGAAAAATGCATTAAGTTTGGTATACTTTTCCAGATTTTAAAGTTTTTACGCATGACATCATAATTTTTGCTCGCTGTCATATTTGGTAAGTTTGATAACTCATTCTTTGACTTAATGAACAACAGTGTACAAAGGTCATAGTAAAAAAAAATTAAATTCGTATTTGAAAGTTTAATGAATCTGTTCTCAGTTAACACCCAAGCATCCCTCAGAAAGCCTTTAAGTCAGATCTCTCATCCAAAGCTAGAACTGAGTGCTCTTAAGAGCATGAACAAAATAGGGTTTAACTGACAAAATAAGGTGTGGCTCCTTTTCAATTCCTAGAGAGAGGAGAAAGGATGAAAAATAAACATTCAGGGAGAAAAGAACAAATACAATAAGAAGAACAACTAATTTCTATTGAATGCTTACTACCTGATATCAATTTACATGCCTATTTATCTGTATGACAATTTTGCAAAGTTGATACAGTATTACTATTTCCATGAGGAAACAGAGGCTCTGACATATAAAGTAAGTCACCCAGTTACTCATTTGTAAATGACAATGGTGGACTGAAACCTAGGTCTCTCTGACCCAAAAGTCTTTTATATAACACTTACCCTCCGTGGAAGGCCTTATCAGGACCAATCTTGGGGTATTTTCTGACCCATGACCTTTGGTAACTGTGGCAAGCTCCAGGTGAATGCCCTCTATTTCTATGACCCATCGTCTAGGGTCCATAAAACTTGTATTATGTGAAATGGAAGAAGACACAGGGGAGGGGCCAATACAGGAGACGCAACACAAGCAGCATCTCACCCATCCCAGAATCTTGGACAGCCCTTCTTACGCAACAAGGGGGACTTACCATCCTTTGGGCCTAAGTCAAGACTTTAGTGTGTGGCCTCCTAGCTTCAGAACTGATATATAACTACTTGATAGGAGGAGATAATTTAAAAATATAACATATACACAAAGCTTGACGATTTACTGACTCTTAAATTCTCTTCAGCTTATTTTGAAGTACTTTGGCAACTGTGCAGCATGTATAGGTATACGTTTATTCTGCCTCCTATAGAGTTACATTGGAAATAACTTAATCCAGCTTCCATGCACTGGAGTCTTAGTTAGCATTTAATAGACTCAAATCATGAATTTACATTGTAGAAATGGCTATAGCAAATGCTTCAAATAGTATTATTGTACTAGATCTACAGTGAAAGTTTCCTCACATAGCAGAAGGATTGTTAGTAATAACTTTTCATGGGAAAAGTGTATGTTTGAGTAGAAAGACTGTACAGACATTCCTGGCCTTGCATGATCAAAATATAGGAATGTGGTAAAACCTATAGCATACCCCCATGGAAGAGTGCTTCAGTTAAAAATTCCCCTTTGAGGAAATTGAGGTCTTTGTTATTTAATTGAGGTCTTTGTTATTTAATCCTACTAGATAGTTAGATGAGCTTGTCGTCAGAATATTATTGCATCTATTCTGGAAATGCTTTTGCAAGTAAATCATATTGCTTCGGGATAGGAAACGGGGACTTTGCTGAGCTTGTAGGTACACTTGTATGTTTGCTTTTTTGACTGTTTGCTTGTAAATGCTTATTTCACTCATTAGTAGTCTCACTTTAAGAAAGTTATACACCGTCTCTGAATTTCAATTTATTCATGTAAAAAATGGGGACAATAATGTCAATATAATACAATTTAATAAAGATTAAATAAGTTGATACTTGTGAGGTTTTTGACTTGAATATATGTTGAATAAAGTTTTCTTTCTATTTCTCTTTTGGAATTTTGTGCAGAAATTGCAAAGGATTTAAAAAAAAAATGGTACAGCCCTTTCCTCTGTGGCTTCTTCTCAGGCTGGTGTACCCTGTAGAATTCTGGGGACATGTAGAGGGGCCAGATGTGGACTTCAGGCAGATGCAACTCAAGAATGACTTGAAAACAGGGCATCCCTCACCTATCTTAAGAGAGGAAATAATGACAGGTGACAGTCTGCATATGTGGAGTTTTCAGATGCCTTCATCTTGATGAGAAACCCACCCTCATCAGGACCTCAGATGTCTGACAGCCTTGTGTGGCAAGATAAGCAATAGAAATAGAAATTTGAGAAAATGTTTACTTCATTGTATTCTTTGAAGTTAATTCAAGATATCAGCAAGGTGGTAGAATAGAATGGTCCAGTGTTCAGAGCCTCACAGAAACATGAATGTGAGTAATTATCAGTGCACAAAAATACTTTTACAAGAGCTATGGAAACCAACTGAAATATTATAGCGCTTGAGTGTAGCACATAAATAAAAAAAGATGTGTTGAATAGGACAGAAAGGACTTTCACATTCATCTCTTTACTAACCCCAGGCATCATAGCTTAGATACTTTTTGTGTGGGGAAAGGAGAGTAAAGTGAGAAATATATTTGCCTTGGACCCCCAACATCATCCCCATCTCAGTAGAACCCAGTGATAAGCAGACCCCACAGCCTTGCTCCAGGCTGATACCTGAGGACTTTGACTCTGGGTTGGGTTTAAGCATCTGTGGACATAGGCTTTAGGTTGGCCCCCACAAGCAGGTTGTAGGCTCACTGCTGCAGACCCTGGTGGCAGGCTAGACTGCCTACAGATCACGTCATACAGTGCCCTGAATCTTTGGATGAGCTCACTGGTGATGGGTTTTTCTGCTGAAGCCAGTTTGTAAAGACTGAAATAAATACCCACTTCTCCAAAAGTGTAGACACTAAGGCATGGCTGCAAGGATCAAGAAATAATCAGGGAAACATAACAACACCAAAAGAATAAAATAACCAGTAACTGACGCTAAAGGAATAGTAATTAATGGACTGCCTAACAAAAAATTTAAAATAATCTTAAAGAAACTCAATAAGCTACAAAAGAGAATGAGATGAAACCAGGAAAAGAATACATGAACAAAATGAAAAGTTCTGCAAAGAGACAGAAATCATTAAATAGAATCAAATAAATTCTGGATCTTAAGAACACAGGGACAAAACTGGAAGTTTTTATAGACAGCATCAATAGCAGACTCTCAAGAAGAAGAAAGAAGTAGTGAACTTGATGTCAGGTCACTTGAAATTACCCCGTAAGAGGAGCAAAAATGAAAAAATGAAAAAAGAGTGAAGAAAACCTGCAGGAATGATGGGATACCATCAAGAAAACCAATATACACACTAGTTTTGATATTCAACAAGAGCAGAGAAAGGGACAGAACATTTATTTAAAGAAAAATCCCAAAATCTGGAGACAGAAATGAACATCTAGATCCATTAAGCCTGGAGAATGCTAATATTTTAGAGAGATTTCATCAAGACACACATTAAAATCAAACTCTCAGAAGACAAAGAGTTTTGAAACTTACATATATATACTACCTATTTAAAAACTTCTTAAAACCGGTTCTTCCTCCTTCCTCCTTCCCAGCCCCCGACATTACTAGAAGAGGAGCCAGTGGTGAATGATCTGGTTCTGAGGCATTAAATCTGTTCTACTAGAGTTCTGAGGCCATAGATTATAAATATGGTAGAGTCACACATTGGGGCTTATTCCACTACTGTTCTGCTTCTCCCAAGAGTTTATGAGTTGCAATTTAGGATGTATATTAATCAGGTCATTTAAAAAATAATTAAAGAGATGTTTGATGGCCTATTATTGTCCTTGGACTTGATCACCTGAGATAATATAAAAGGGATGGAAATGAGGGAGGAATGTTAGGGGACTTTTACTTTGACAAGATGCATTTTACAATTGGGGTGTGATATTGGCTCCTCAGTGGTGCTTTACAGAAGATTTCATTATTACTAAATTTTATTTTTACTTCTATACAATTATATTTCCCTCTAAGGTGTACCCAAATGTATAAAGGGCTTGTTCAGGAAGCACCAAGCCCCCAAATAAACACTACTTTGTTTGAAGAAGATGATCTATGTCACTTACTCTCTATCTTATTACCTAGGTTTTGAAGTTAAGTTTTGTTCACCTGTCACTGGTGTTGCCCATGAAGTTGCATTTGGGCATCTCCTCCATGTTCCCATAGCTCCTGTGAACGGCAAACACAGGGAAGGTACTTCTAGGACTTAGGGTAAAGATTTTGAAAATGATTTTCCAGATCTTATTTCTAAATATGTAAAAACAATAATGTATGAGTAAGATTCATTTTGAAAATTGAAAAACTTGAATAGAATATTTTAAAATGTTTATTTCAATATTATTACTTGAAAAATATTACTTTAAAGAGGTTTGACTGAAAATAGGAAAATAAGCCTACCATAATTTCCAAATTATAATTAATTTTAAAAATGAATGGCCTTTTAATGTCCACATCTTATTTTACAATATTCTTTAAAACAGGGGCCTTGCTGGTCCTTGGAGCTGCCTGTCAGCTAACCTCATTCTTAATAGCATAGAGAACAAAACCCTTCACCTTTAGAGAACTCGAGAAGCAAATTGGAGTTGATTCAAAAGATCTCTTCACTGTTTCAGCTTGACTGGAAACTCAGAGGATGGGAAATCAGTCTGAGAACCTCGGTTGGTGGGAAACAACTTCCCCACGAGTCAAGTGTTCAATTTCTTGCTTTTGAAAGGCTGGCACACTATGGAAAAGAGAGAGCTTTAGTTTAAAAAGGCTTACATCGGTTTTCATTTAGATAATTACTTTTTCACTTGATTTTTCTAAGTGAATGGCTTTCACAGTTGATTGGTTTAGAAAAACATCACATAAAAAAATCCAAAATGTTTTCTGTTTCTGTTTTTATTTTGATTGAATTTAAATTATCTTCCTTACTATCAGCCATTTAGATAACGACTTTTCTTTTATTTTCAGTTTTTGGCCCAGGCTGGGTTTGAACCTGCCACCTCCAGTATATGGGGCCAGCGCCCTGCTCCTTTGAGCCACAGGCACCACCTACAAATTTTTTTTTTTTTTTTTTACTTTAAAAATTTATTTTATTTCAGCAGTTAAAAAATATTTTCTTTAAAAGAGGAAGTAGGGCATTTTCATACAAGGCTAACCAAATGGGAAGAATCTTCAGCTCTGGTCTGGTGTCATTAAATTGAAAGTAGAATGCAACCACATGGGAACACAACTGTGACAAGTTGAAAGGGGACACCTCAAGGCATGTGTCCTTCTGTGCCAGCTCTATGCACTCTACTCTTCTAAGCTGGCTGCTGGAGATGGGCTGAGGGACTGCTGCAGAAGTTCATACATTATCTGATCCTTTTTTGATATAGATGGTTTTACTTTCTTGAAAGCCTGTTCAAAGCGCTTATGACTAATCTTTTTCATTTCCACTCTTCTGTCTTGCCATTTCCTGTCTCAAGGCACAGATAGAAGCTTCTTGTACCAAAGCAGAGAGATCTGCAACCAGATAGCAATTGCAGAGAAGATCACCAGCACTTGCTTCCAAATTTACATCTGCATCTAGTGGAGGTCTGGTGCCATTTTTCATGATAGTTTTTAAGATGGCGAGATGATCTGCTGGAGGTGGCAAACCCACAAACTGTTTTATCCAGCCGAGCTGGGTGCAGGATTGCAGAGTCAATGATGTCTGGCCTGTTAGTGGCTGCCATAATAAAAACCTGCTGTCATGTTTCCAGACCATCCATCTCAGTAAGTAGTTGATTCACCACCTGGACACTTGCCCCTGTTTCTCAGTCTGATCTCTGCATCCATTTCATCAAAGAAAATTACGCAGGGTGCTGAGTCCTTTGCTTGCTGAAAAACCTGTCACCCAGCACGTTTACTCTTGCCAACGTACATATTTAGTAATTCAGGGCCCTTGACTGATAGAAAATTCAGTCCAGATTCATTTGCCACAGCCTTGGCCAGCAGTGTTTTCCCACAGTGCCGAGAATCAGCAAGTAGGATTCTAGCCAGAGTCACCAATCTTAGAGCTTTAAACTGATCTGGGTTACGTACTGGAGCTAATATTGCCATAGTGAGCTCCTCTCTAATATCTTCCATGGCACCAATATCTGCCCATGTTACATTAGGGATGACAACAATTTTCATAGACATGTTTTGTTTTAAATCTGTGCTAAGAAGTTCACAGAGCTCAGTGAGTAGTGCCTATGACCCTTTTTAGGGGAGTGCCCTAAATGAAGGCTTACATGTACAAACAGTTCCTTATATCTGGCTGCCATCTATCAGCGATCTCATCTGATGAGTTATTACTCATGGATCCTGAGTCTGAGGAAGTTGGTTTGGTACTGGGTAATATTGGGGTGGAATACATGGCTAGATTCACAGAGATGGGGCTAGAGTCTGGGTCTGTTGGAGTCAGCCTGAATCCCAGTTCCACATGGGCTGAGCCTAAAGCCTGAGTCTGTGGGGTCCATTCTGGCACTGGGAAGACCAGAAGCCTGACTTTGCAGGGATAGATCTAGGTACTTGGTCTGAGGGTTCAACCTGCAGCCTGTGTCCATAAAGGCAAGTCTGGCAGTGGGGTAGGCTTGGAGCCTGGGTCCTTGGGGGATGCCCTAGATCCAAAACTGGAATGTGGGTAATGGGGGAAGGCCTGGCACTGAGGCAGGTCTGGAGACTTTGTCGGCGGGGGGGGGATGCTGGAGTCCATGAAATTTGGCACTCACTTTAACTCACCTTTCTGCAACTTTTTCTGTGCTGTTTTGGGCAAACTTGAAGTGCGTCACTGATTTCAGCAGAGCTGGCTTGGGTAATGTGATACTATCCTTCCTGCTCTTTTCAAGGCATTTTTTCTTATTTCTGTGTTCCACTCAGGTGTCTAATCTGTCACTTGGATTTCTAAGCTCTTGTGAAGACATTTTTATGTATGGATGGTTGTCTAAATTGACGTTTGTGTGAACATGAGTGCTGGAAATTGTGAGAGTCAGGTTTGTAGTGTAGTAGGCCAGGCATTTCTGGAGGGCTTGTTGACCAGAGTACAAGTTTTTCAAACCTCTCAAGGCTAGCAATAGCCAGGTGGTCTACACAGGATGTCTGGCAGCAGGATCAGGGCCAGAATTCTGGGGGTCCTGTTGACCAGAGTCCAGTATCCTGTGTGCACCCCCCCCCCCCACCTGCTTTTCAGGTACTGCACATGGCTCGATTGTTATGTGTTGTCTGAGAACAAATGCCTAGCAACCAGAGTTTAGTATTGACTGAGTCCTGCCCAGGCATAGATAGAAATCACTGAAGTAAGTTAGGCAAGTTTATCACTAATTTGTAAAGTATGAGTGTGCCTGCATGATTTTCCTTTCCTTTGTTTCCTTTCTTCTGATTGGTAATGATTACTTGAAATGCTTTGCTTTGAATAACTCAAATTAAGTTTATGCATTATGCTGTCAACATGATTTATGATTTTTGATTGAATAAAGAGACCTATGAGAGAATGGCCAGGGCTGCACTTGCTGGCTGCACTTGAGATGCTGCTGGCTTAGTGTCTGCCTCTCCCAGGCTCCCATCCATTATTTCACCTGAGATAACTGAATCTGAATTCTTTCTTTCTTTCTTTCTTTCTTTCTTTCTTTCTTTCTTTCTTTCTTTCTTTCTTTCTTTCTTTCTTTCTTTCTTTCTTTCCTTCCTTCCTTCCTTCCTTCCTTCCTTCCTTCCTTC
>CAUYPK010117882.1:0-49271 GCA_963574355.1 Loris lydekkerianus
GATTCTACTACGAAACTCTTAGAAGTGATCAAGGAATACAGCAGTGTCTCAGGTTACAAAACCAACATTCATAAATTGGTAGGCTTTATATATACCAACAAGTCAAGCTGAAAAAACAGTTAAGGACTCTATTCCATTCGCAGTAGTGCCAAAGAAGATGAAATAAATATTTGAGTGTTTATCTAACAAAGGACATGAAAGATCTCTATAAAGAGAACTATGAAACTCTAAGAAAAGAAATAGCTGAAAATGTTAACAAGTGGAAAAACATACCATGCTCATGGCTGGGAAGAATCAACATTGTTAAAATGTGCATACTACCCAAAGCAATATACAATTTTAATGCAATCCCTATTAAAGCTTACTGTCATACTTTAAAGATCTTGAAAAAATAATACTTTGTTTTATATGGAATCAGAAAAAACCTGCGAATAGCCAAGACATTACTCAGAAATAAAAACAAATCAGAAGAAATCACACTACCAGACCTAAGACTATACTATAAATCAATAGTGATCAAAACAGCATGGTACTGGCACAAAAAGAGAGAAGTAGCTGTCTGGAACAGAATAGAGAACCAAGATATGAATCTAGCTACTTACCATTATTTGATCTTTGACAAGCCAATTAAAAACATTCAGTGGGGAAAAGATTCCCTATTTAACAAATGGTGCTGGGTCAACTGGCTGGCAACCTGTAGATGCTGGCAACCCACATCTTTCACCATTAACTAAGATAGACTCTCACTGGATTAAAGATTTAAACTTAAGACATGAAACCATAAAAATACTAGGAGAGGGTGCAGGGAAAACCCTTGAAGAAATCGGTCCGGGCGAGTATTTTATGAGGAGGACCCCCCTGGGCAATTGAAGCATCTTCAAAAATACACTACTAGGACCTGATCAAACTAAAAAGCTTCTGCACAGCCAAGAACACAGTAAGTAAAGCAAGCAGACAGCCCTCAGAATGAGAGAAGATATTTTCAGGTTATGTTCTGAGAAAGGTTTAATAACCAGAATCCACAGAGAACTCAAATGTATAAGCAAGAAAAGAACAAGTGATCCCATTGCAGGTTGGGCAAGGGACTTGAAGAGAAACTTCTCTGAAGAAGACAGGCTCACGGCCTACAGACATATGAAAAGTGCTCATCATCTTTAATCATCAGAGAAATGCAAATCAAAACTACTTTGAGATATTGTCTAACTGCAGTAAGATTAGCCCATATCACAAAATCTCAATACCAGAGATGTTGGCATGAATGTGGAGAAAAGGGAACACTTCTACACTGCTGGTGAGACTGCAAATTAATACATTCCTTTTGGAAAGTTGTTTGGAGAACACTTAGAGATCTAAAAATAGATCTGCCATTCAATCTTATAATCCCTCTACTAGGCATATACCCCGAAGACAAAAATCACATCATAACATAGATATTTGTACCAGAATATTTATTTCAGCCCAATTCACAATTGCTAAGTCATGGATAAGTCATGGAAAAAGTCCAAGTGCCCATTGATTTATGAATGGTTTAATAAACTGTGGTATATGTACACCATGGAATATTATGCTGCCTTAAAGAAAGATGGAGACTTTACCTCTTTCATGTTTACATGGATGGAGCTGGAACATATTCTTCTTACTAAAGTATCTCAAGAATGGAAGAAAAAGTATCCAATGTACTCAGCCCAACTATGAAACTAATTTATGGCTTTCACATGAAAGCTATAACCCAGTTATAACCTAAGAATAGGAGGAAAGGGGAAAGGGAGGGGAGGGAGGTGGGTGGTGGGCAGAGGGAGGGTGATTGGTGGGATTACATCTGCGGTGCATTTTACAAGGATATATGTGAAACTTAGTAAATGTAGAATGTAAATATCTTAACACAACAACTAAGAAAATGCCAAGAAGGCTATGTTAACCAGTGTGATGAAAATGTGTCAAACTGTTTATAAAACCAGTGTGTGGTGCCCCATGATCGCATTAATGTACACAGTTATGATTTAATAAAAAAAAATAAATAAAAAAGATACAAAAACACACACACACAAAAGAACAAAGAATGAAAACAATAAAAAGAAAAAGAAAAGGGAGAAATAGCTAATAGACAGATAAAACTGATGAGATAATTAAGTTATGAATAACTTCATCTTACAAAATTTGAGAATCTGATATTAAATGAAAATATTCAGAGAGCATGATTAAATGCCTATATAGGTAAAAGAGAAATAGACAACTTAAATAAACCAATAAGCACCAAAAAATTCTAATAATAAACAAAGACCTCCCCTTTAATAAAGCAGGTAACTCAGATAGTTTTACAGTAAGATTCCAGCAACCTCAAGTTAGAAAACAGAAAAATAACAAATGCTGCTCCTCTTATTTTTGAGCTGAACATACTAATTGCTGAAAAATTGGGAAAAGATAAGAACAGAAAATTACCTATTTTGCTTATGGTCACAGATATGTAAACCCTAAATAAAAATTAGTAGTAACTTATCAAATGTTAGCATTAAAAATATTAATACATTGTTATTTGGTAAGTTTATTTAGAAGTAGAAGGAAGATTCAACATATTTATGTAACACAACACATCAATAAGCTAAAAGAAATTAAATCTCATAATTATCTCAGTAGAGATAGAAAAGCATTGAATAAAGTTTATACCTATTTGTGTTAAAAAATTAAAAAATTAAATCACAAATTATACTTAGTGGAAAAAGATGTTTTCCTTTTAAAATCAGTAATGAGATGAATACTCATCACTCATTACTGTTAGCACAATACTAAACTTCCTAGACAACTGTAAATTCAAAAAAAGGAATAAGAGTTATGGATTATAGGGGAAGAGATGGAACTGTCTTTATTTGTATATCATGTGATCATCCACATAGCAAAAAACAACAGACCCAGCTCACTATTTGAGTTAAGGTAGGTTGCCAGATGCAAGATTAGCTTATGAATATCAATAGAATTTCTCAACACAAGCAAAAACAGATTAGAAAACATAATTAAAAAAGAATAATATTCATGGCAGCAACAAAAACTATAAAATATTTACGGATTAATAAAAAATAAAAAACTATAGATGAAATATTAAAAATTTTAAAAGCTATAAAACAAAGCTTGAATAAAAGATTGGAGTAATGTCTGTGTATTTGAGCAGCATGATCATATAAATTATATGAATTCTTTCCAAATTAACCTATAAAGTCAAGACAATCCTAAAAATTTCCAGTAGGATTTTTTTTAGTTGCTTGATAGACGTATTTTAAAAGTTGTATGGATGCTTAAAGTTCATGAATAATTCAAATGTTTGAAAAAGGAGAATAAAGAGGGGAAACTTGCCCTATCAGATATTAGGCATATTTTTAGATATTAATACATAAGCCTTATTGTAGCAAAGACAAGTAGAACGGTGTAACAGAGTAGAGCACTCAGTTGACGTGTATAAGGAATTTAACAAACAATAAAGACGACCTAATTAAGAAAATTGGATCTGTGGTATATTCTGTTCCCAAAGAGGATTGTGGCACTGTCTCCCTCCCACATGTCCTCATATAAAGTGACTTTGACCTGCTTCTCACTGAGACGTGAAATATATGTTCTCTCACCTCGATTCTGGGCAGATTTTTGACTGTAGCGGAAGCAATGAATGTTAAGTGATTTCTTCAGCTATATGAAAAGCTGATATAACCTTATATCATGTAATAAAATAAAGGTTATATAAAGTCATAAGGCTTTTGTGTTTTTCTTGGAATTCAGTCTTCATAATGTGCAGAAGTTCAAGCAGCCTGTGAAGAGGCCCTAGTGGAAGGGAACTGAGGTCCACACTGCCCTGTCTTAGCTGGGCTCCCAGCAGACAGTGAAAGCCACCTTGCTGGCCATATAAGTAATCCCATCTTGAAAGTGGATGCCTCAGCCCCACTGGAGCATCTCAGCTGACACTCCATGGCAAAAAGATGAACCATCCTTGCTGATCCCTGCCAAAATTTGCAGCTACATGAGCCAAACAAATGTTTGTTGTTATTTTATGCCATCACATTTTGGGGTGTTTTATTATACTGGTGTGTAAAACAAATCTCTATGTCACACCATATACATATATTGACTCTAAATGTTAAAGGTAAAACAATACGGCTTATTGGACATTATGTAGGAGGCAATTTTTGTAACACAGGGTTAAGGAAAGATTTCTTAAGCAAACCCCCAAATACACCAATAATAAGTGAAAAAGTAAGGAATTTGATTAAATAGAAGTTAAGCAATTTTGCCCAATGAGGAATTGATAAGATTAACAGACAGATGGTAATTTGGGAGGAGATGGTTTTTAAAGTACCAAAATCTAAGGCACTGATATCTTAAATTTATAAGGAACTGCAGCAAATCAATAAGAAAAAAAAAACCAGAAATCCTTATGAAAAAGAAGTCAAAGGGTGGAAGTTAGAAGTTTACAAGGAAATTCATATTGACTAAAAAACATGCAAGGAAGATGTGCAAACTCATCCTAGAGAAATAAAAATAAAAATAAGAATGACAGAACTTGAAATGAAAAGCATATTAGTTTCCTAGGTCTGCTCTAAAACAGTATAATACCCCAAACTAGGCAGCTTAAATAATAAAAATTTATTGTCATAGTTTTGAAGGCTAGAAATCTAAAATCAGGATTTCAGCAGGGCTTGTTGCTTTTAAGGGCTTGAGGGAGAACCTGTTCCAGGCCTCCCCCAGCTTCTGGTGGTTTGCTGGCAGTCTTTGACATGCCTTAGCTGGTAGATGCATCACCCCAATCTCTACTTTCACATTCACTCAGTGTTATCCCTGTGTCTCCCTCCTGGTCTTCCCTCTGTGCCCATCTGTCTCTGTGTCCAAATTTTCCCTTTTTATGATGAGAGCAGTCATACTGCCTTAGGATCCCCCATGACCTCATTTTGGCTGTGTCTACAAAGATGGCCCCATTTTGAGCTACGGGGCATTAGACCTCAACATATGTTTTTGGGGAACACATCTTTATCCATAACGCTGTTACTAAGTGTTGGCAGGAAAGAAAACCCTCTAGCCTTGCTGGAGGGAGAGAGCGTGGAAGCAACCTGGCAGTACTTAGTCAAGCCAAGCATACCCATTCCAGGTGACTCTCTTTCCTGCTCCTGGGGATACATGCCAAAGGATTCTCCACAGAGATTTGTAAGAATGAGTGCGGGAAGTTTATCACAGTATTATTTGTGGCAGTGGGAATTGGGTGCATTCTAGTTGTCCATCCTGGGTGGGCTAGATGTGTAAAATAGAGTGGGCATAGGTTATGAAACAGTGTACAGTATTTAGGAGAAGTGGAATGGGTACATGACTGGTAATATGGGTAGATCGTAGAAACATCACACTGGGTAAAAAAAGGAAGAGACTGAATGATATCTAAAACTTGAGAACATACCATTTCTTTTATTATTATTATTATTTTTGAGACAGAGCTTCAAGCTGTCGCCCTGGACAGAGTGCCGTGGCATCACAGCTCACAGCAACCTCCAACTCTTGGGCTCAAGCAATTCTCTTGCCTCCGCCTCCCAAGTAGCTGGGACTATAGGTGCCCGCCACAATGCCCAGCTGTTTTTTGGTTGCAGCCGTCATTGTTGTTTGGAGCCTGGGCTGGATTAGAACCTGCCAGCTCAGGTATATATGGCTGGTACCTTAGCCGCTTGAGCCACAGGCGCCAAGCCAGAGAACATACTATTTCTTTATATAAAAATATATACACACAAGACAATAGTCAAAGGATATATATGTACATTGTCTGACAATTAAATTCATGAACTCATCCTAGAAAAAGTGCTACCTACCTCCTTGCTGAATATCACTATAGGCACTTTGAAATTATTCTCCTTGGGAAGCTATATACCAACATCAGCTCCTGTTCTACCTTTCAAAGCTATTTTAGAATTCTTTTTCTGTAATGGCCATCTGACAATTAATTTCTTTGAAAAAAAGTGCTTTGAAGGGTGGACCAGGCACTGGAGTACTTTGAAGGTGACCACAGTGCTATTCAGCAATGAGGTATGGAGTACTTCTAGGATGAATTTATGAACTTAATTGTACAACCTGATAGGAACACAATAAAATGTGTCAGTAGTGAGGAGAGAAACTCAGCTGGGGAATGGAGATGAGAGGGAATTATAAAAACGTGGGGCAAGAGGGGTTGTGAACGGGTCCACAAAGTAACGTCTCATGAGTTGCGGAATTGATTCAAATCATCCCTTAGCCCCGAAACACACAAACTCCTCTCCACCAACCACTCCATTCCCACTAATATAATGCTTGCCATGGGAGGTGGGTAGCTGCATTAAGGTTCTTATCCTGTTTGAAAATTCTTTCATCCTACTGGGAGTCTTGGGATCTTAGTGTTGGAAGAGATCTTCCCTTCAACAGCCACGTCTTGCCCCTGCACTGCTTGTTGAAAGAGATGCAGACGTTGCACTTCCCTTACTCGGACGACTCCTCTGGGTGGGAGAGCAGTGCTGGGGGCAACTCGGTAATGACACATGACTCCAGTATGCAATCCCAGGGTTAAAGGATGGGGTCAAGAGGACTATGAGAAGAATAGACAGTTTGTTTTAGATTAAAAATGGATACATGGAATTTTATTGGCATCAGAAGAATTGAAGTGGAGTCACAATGACAGGGCTCCCTGACCCTTCAGCTTGCTGCCCACAGCAGGAGCTGTGGATTCCCCACCTGTGCTGCCAAGAGGCTCCCAGGCTGCCCTCACCTGCTGGACAAAGAACAGGGGCCGCGGGAGGGTGGTGCTCTGGGCTCACGCCCCAGCTTTAGCCAGATCAGCTTTATACCCAGGGCTCTAGATTCCAATTTTTCCTGAGGACACATTCTCTGTTAAAAAGTTGGAGAAGCAGAAGCCTCCAGGATACAGTTTGGATCCACACACAACGCCTCCTGCCCCATGTTTTCATAATTCCCTCTCGTCTCTATTCCTCAGTGGCCATTCTGGGTGCTCCCTCTGTGATCCGGGGCTCCTCTGGTCTCAGACGCTGTCGTCTTCTGAATACCTCCTTGCTTTCTTATGCCTTTGTCTGCTGAGTCGATTCCTCCTGCCCTTCAAGGTCCACCATGTTTTCCTCTGTGGACCGGCTCTTCCTCACTCACCTTCCCTATTGAAGCCTCCGCCCCCCGCTGTGTGGTGATCGTCTCACTCAGCCTGTGAGCACCCCAAGCGCTCTCTCCCCATCTCGTCTCCTCAGCAGCCAGCATGGCACCTGGTCCTTGGTAAGTGAGGAGCACACACTTGCTAAGAGGATGTGTGAATTGATACATGTGTGTCTTTCTGAGTTCCTGTATTTGGCTGCATAAAAACATATGGCATTTATTTATTTATTTTTCATTTTTTTAAGATAAAAGTTTATGATTAAATGTACAGCAGGCTCCAAGACAGACACCTTATTTATTCTAGCTGAAAGTGGCAGAAGATGTTATCGTAGGGAAGGTAGGTGTGTAAGGAAGAATGGAACCCAGTGTCGGTATTGCCTCAGGAGCAGATTATTTTCCTCAAATTTCTTCCTTTTTGTTTTTCCATTATAATCTTTTTTTAAATCTACATATTATGATTATACATACTTATGGGTACAATTTGACATTTTGATACATGTATGTTGTTGGAATGATCAAATCAGAGTATTTAGCATATCCATCATCTCATGCATTTATAATATTTCCATGGTGAGGATATTCGAAAGCCTCTCTTCTAGCTCTTTCCTAATTTGTAATACTTTACTGTTAACCATTGTCATCTTACTGTGCAATAGAACAATGCAACTTGTTCCTCCCATCTAATTCTATCTCGGTATTCCTTGACCAACCTGTCCCCAGCCTCCCTTCTTCCCTCCTCTTCCAAGTCTCTGGGAACCACTAATTCTACTCTCTGCTTCCATGATGTCAATTTGGTTCCATATATGAGTGAGATCACACAGTATTTGTCTTTTTTGCATCTGGCTTATTTCACTTAACACGATGTCCTCCAGGTTCATCCAAGTTGTCACAAATGATAGAATTTCCTTCTTTTTCTCACTGTTGGACACTTAGGTTGATTCCATTTCTGGGCTATTGTGAATTATGCCGCAATAAATGTGTGAGTGCAGATGTCTCCTCGACACACTCATTTCCTTTCTTTTGTATATGTGTCCACCAGTGGAATTGCTGGATCATATGGTAGCTCTATTTTTAATTTTTGAAGAACCTCCATACTGTTTTCCATAATGGCTGAACTAATATTTTACCAGATTTCTTACTTTTTTTTTAAAACCTTTTTTTCCCCCAGGGGGCTCTAGAAGGACCAACTTTCTTAATTCCACCTGGGTTCAGGGCCCTTTCCCCATGGCCTAAGCTCTTCGAGTCTCTTCTGCTCTCTGCTTTCCCTTTCCTTGGCCTGCTTTTTGGGCAGTTTCAGGGACTGCTTGCCATCTTCACAGCTGAACATGGCACCTGCCGTCCATTTAGAAACATAGAGCACTTAAAACAGGGCCTCGTTTGTCTATCTAGCAAGGGTTTAGCAGACTATGGGCTGTGAATCCAATCTGTGGTCTGTTTTAACACACAAGTGAAGAATACCTTTTACATTTAAAGACTTATAAAAACCTAACCAGATTATGTGACAGAGACTATGTGTGGAGACTAAATATTTGTTACCTGACTCTTTACAGAAAAAATGTGCTAATTTATGGAAGGCTATTCTTCTTATAGAAGACACTCTGAGAAGTCATGGGATCCTTTAGGCTATAAAGATGGGATTAGTAGGAGTTAGCACCAGCTGACACTTGGCTAACACAATAAATCCTTGTATGTGCTAGGTATGGTTCTGAGCTTACAAATGCTAACCCTTGATTCTCCTCCAAACCCTGCAAGGTAGATATTATTATTAGTCCCATTTCACAGATGAGAAAACTGAGGCACACAGTTTGGCTTCTGACTTCATGGCTTACATAAGTCTCTTCTTGAGTGCTTAGCTTAGTGCCTGGTATAGAATGAAACTGGGTAAGTGTTCCCTGTTTTTGTTTTTGTTTTTGTTTTTTTTTTTTTTGAGACAGAGTCTCACTCTGTTGTCTCAGCAACATCATAGCTCACAGCAACCTCAAACTCTTCGACTCCAGTGATCTTCCTGCTTCAGTCTCCTGAATAGCTGGGACTACAGGTGTGCACCACCATGCCTGGCTAAATTTTCTATTTCTTATAGAGAAGGGGGCTCTTTCTTAGAGTGGTCTTGGCCGCCTGACCTCAGGCGATCCTACCTCAACCTCCCAGAATTAGGATTATAGGTGTGAGCCACAGCACCCTGGTATTTTACTGAGAAGCTGCAAAAGTCACATTGACAAATATGTCTTGTTACTATAACGGACTGCAGAATATAATTCACTAGACTTGGAGAACAGTCAGGTTGGGAGAAGAGCCGTGCTTCTTAGGGCACCGTTCGTGGTGAGGGCAGTCATGCGTAGACAGTGTGGCATGTAAGTAAAGGAGTGTGGGGAGTGCATGGGGGGTAGAACGGTGGTGTAGGACGTGTCTGTGTACACACCTGAGCACATGGTGTAGGCATGTGGGAGGAATGCGATGGAGGGACTGTGGGGGCAAGAGACAGCATGTGTGTTTTAGCATTAACATCACTGCAAAACTTTGGAGACAGAATGAGATCTCTAAGGAGGGTCGATTGGGAGATTTCTGGGTGACATACTTACATAAACCTTAATAAGAAAACCCCAAGATTGATATTGTTTATCAAAGCTTCTGGAATCACATACCCATTTTCTTAAAACATATCTTTATGTTGAGATTGGATCACACGGAGGGCAATATTTACGTGGATTATGTTGTATATCAACTGAATGTATAATAGTAACTAGCATTGGCCCATGATCCTACATGGATCCTGTAAGTGCTTTTTAGCCCAGGTAATGGACAGCAATGTCTGAAAAGATTCTAGAAACAGAGCAGATGAGAGCAAACTTAAGAACTCCAGGGCTAATTACCTGTAGAACTGCTCCCATGTGCCAAAGTGTGTCACAGGTGTCCAGTGGAACCAGCTCGTGCCACGTTGGAGAAGCTGGTTGTGCACAGATATTCCCAGCTCTGTCACTCAGTGACATCACTTTGGTAGCCTGAACTTGGCCATGAGGAAGGTATTTGCATTATAGAAATTAGTAAAAGTGCAAACCAGAGTTTCTCTCCTCCCTTTTACCTGGTTGTTAAATATTTACCAGCACACCACTACAGACACCAGACTTACCTCTCCCCAGATTCATCTCTCTTAATAGTCCCAAGATCCTTACAGGCGATTGCACTAATGTACACAGCTATGATTTAACAAAAAAAAAAAAAAAAATAGTCCCAAGATCTTAAGAGTGCAAGGTAACAAGGGAAGAACCCTGAGGAGAGAAAACTTATTTTAATGGTGAAATTTTATTTTTATTGAATAGGATGATAGCAGTTCTTGATTCTGAGGGGCTTTTTTAATGCTGCTTGATCCAATTTTGCCCTGTTTTGACATCAGACATTCTAGAAAAAACACAGCGGATGTAAAATTTTTCTGGCTAAAGGTGTGTGTGTGTGCACGGGAAGGGGGGAGAGAGAGGGAAAGAGAAATACGTTTTGGCTGATTATTTGCTTTTTTCAGGCATAATGCCTGTTTTTGTTATTGTTGTGGACTTACTTCTCTCCACTAGGATATTACAAGGAGAGAAATGGATTTTAAAAAGTATATTTGTTTAATGCAAGTCATGCCCTAGGAGGAGAAAAGATTACCAAGTTGTCCACGCAAGGTTGAGTATTATGTTGGGACTCTGGTTTCTCAACAATAGCTAATTTTCAATAAAGAGATTATCCTATAAAATTGAAATGAATTTGGAAAGAAGTCAATTAAAGTTTCACAGTCACGTTGTAGAAGTTTGTTATTATCAGTGGTTAGCTCTAATTAACACAAGAATGTGATTTCAGATGACATTGAAGGGGTGTGTGAGTGCTTTTTTGTGACTCATACTGTTTATGGAAGAACCAACTCTCGTGGAAAATGTAGCCTTTGCAGCCATTGGAATATAATTATGTGTGTTTTGTTTGTTTTTATAGAACAGATGCAAGACAAAGAACATAGTCTAAGATATTGGAATGTAATTTCCAAACATATGTTTCCAAAATTATGGAAACGTTCTGGATGATAAATAAATCCTTTCAGCCTCAGAGGGTACAGGCTGCAAGGCTGAGGGAGAGCCGAGTGTCGGATGGGGAGGAACGTGGTTTAAGTAACTGGCTGAATAGTAAGCACATCAAAGCCATTAAAGCATAAACCCCCAGATTTAAAAACGTGAGAGGCGAAAGATTATGTAGCATGGTCTGGCGGCTTTATAGAGCCCGTTTCAAATGAGGGATAGAACAAAAGAATGTGCAATTGAAGCTCTTGAAGAGATTTATTTCAGGAGAGAGGCAAACATTTTGCTCTGATACCAATTAACCAGAAAAAAGCATCCCATCCTAAATGTCAATATTAAAAATGTAAATCCCCCCCCTCCCTGGGTGTAATGGAGGCAGGTCACAATTCTTTGAAGATGAAATGCATAAAGAGAGAACAGGAAGAAAGCATTCCAACTGCCCTTCCTACCCGTCCAGGCCTCTGTGTCCTGTTTGCTGGTGAGATTTTGCATGCGAAGGAGGCTCTTGTCTGGGGTGGTTTGGCCACTTGACCTATTATGTGGGAGTTAGAGTCCATTCAAGATAATTTATTATGGGAATTCTAGAAGATCCTCTTTATAATACTGTTTTAGCTGTCATGGCTTGGAGATGCTCCAAGGGTTTTCTGTATTATCTGCATAGCGTGGTTCCATAATGGATGTGTAACAGTATTGACAGATGTGGAGTGAAATTATCACGTGCCACCTGCAGCACTTTTATGCCTTTCAAGGTATATTCACATCTGTTGACTTAGGTGTTACTCACCATAATCCTGTGCAAAAGGAAAGGCACACAGAGTCATAGTTTTTAGAGTTTGGGATGAATTAGGATGATTCATAGAGGAAAAAGACCCATGGAGGTCGAAAGATTTTCATACTCATTAGCCTACTGGGAAAACTGAGCTAGGAGAGATCAGAGCTCCTCAGCCACCAGAAGCATTGTGTGCTGAATCTTGAATTTCTCTCATTGAAATTGGTGGTATTAGGGCACCTCAGTCTTATGGGAAAGCAAATACACTAAAAAGTCAAACAAAAAGTGTTGTCTAGAATAGAGATATCTGTTGCTACAAAAATATTCAACCCATCGTCACTAAACTAGGATAATAAATCTCTTTACCTTTTGTATTTTGGTGCATGGAAACATTATCTTTTATGATCAGAGGTGTTGTTCATTATTTAAAGCATACTTGTTATTGCAGGAAAGACAAGCTCGCATTTGATTTATAATGGAACCATTGTGCTTTGAGTTAAATGAAAGTTCAAAGGAAAATGAATTCTAAATAAGAATAATTGAAGAGATTCAAGGTTCATTTGAGTTTATATTCATCAAGGCAATTGTCTCCAGAAATCCTCTTATTTAAAGCAACAGGACAGATCGTAACTTATAAACTTCATCTTTATGACATCACTTTATTCTATATATCATAATCAGAAATGTTAAGCCTCAGCAGTAATTTATACAAAATGTATTGTTACAGAGTTATAAACGTCATTAAGTGGTAGACTTATGTCTTAGTGTCATGCAAGTTGAACCTTGGATTTAAAAAAATTACCCATAATGCAAGTATTCTATAAAAATATTCTTAGTACTTTCTCCTCCAGAGAAGACTCATATTAAAAGTTCAGTTTCATTTTACACCTGTACTCTGCTCTGGGAAGTGCAACCTTTATTTCTCCTTCATGTTTTTAAAGTCACCTTCTTAATTCTGGTAGAACATAACTCAAACAACTGAAAATGTTAGGAATGGATTTACAATCCCTCTGGCTACTCTCTATCTGGGATGGAGAGGAAAGGGAAGCTGGAGATAACTTTTCCTGCCATCAAGGGACATCTAGAGAAGAGGTGATTAATTGTAATGTGCCAACTAGTTTTGATTATTCAGGGACTTGTGATGGAATTTGTGGATTACTTGGGTCCCTGGTTTTCTCTTTTGCCTAATTTCACTGGTCAGCGGCACCCCTGGTGGTCAGGGGCAACCATTCTCCTGTAGTGAGGCCCCAAAGAGTGGCAAAGAACCAGCCCCATTTTGAGCACCTGCTCTGTGTCAGATACAGGGAAGATTTTTTTACATACTGGGGGTGCTAAGAAAATTTATACACATTTTAAGAGATCTCATTGCAAAATCAATCATTACTTATGCATGGCAGGTAAAATGGATATGTGTAGCGGGTGTAGGTACACTCGACCAGTTCCCGTGTCTTCAATTCAACTTCAGAAAATAACACATAGACAACATCTCTTTAAATGTATGTTCATTTTTTGACACCTTCTGTATACATTGATTCATTCATTTTCAACAACGAACCTATTTTACAGATGATAAAAAGTCAGTGTAATTCATTTATTTCTCAAATCTTTAGCATGTATATTCTGTGTGCTTGTCTCTGGGATAAAATGGTTGAATGAGAGAGATGTGGTCTTTTGCTTTCTCTGAGCTTAGAAAGCAGGAATAAAAAACAGACAAATTATCACACATATAAAATATAAAATTACAAACAGTGATACATGTTATAAATAAAAATGTTAAGGGATTATGAGATTTGAAAACAGGGAATCTGATCCAGTTTGTGGGGTCAGAGGTGTCATCCCTGAGGGTAAAACCCTTTGAACTGAGAGTGGAAGAACGGAAACGTTGTCAAAGGTCGGACAGCTTAGCCAGCCCCAGAGCTGGGATTCACACTGAGCCCTGCCTGACACCGGACTACGTCCATATCATACTCCCCACACTCAGTTGAAACTATGGCCTGACAGGGAAATCTTTGACTCCCAGCGGCACTCCAGCAGCTTCCGGCTCCATCGACGCTGTGCCTGTGGGAGCTGGTGATGGTGGAGTGGATGTTGCAAAAGCTATTAAGGCTTATGGCAAGTATGCTGGAGGCAGGATGCCACCCTAGCTCTCTGTGCATTCTTTCCATTTTCTTCATGGTTCTGTCTAGATTGGACAAGGGCACTGGCGATAGACATGGCCCTCTGGATGGCCCCCTTCTGTGGGGAGGGACTTTATTAATGACTAGCCCAAACCAGAGTTCTGAGACATAGCCTGGAGCCTCTGTAAAACTCCCCAGATCCTGCCTCCTTGTCTACTTCCCTTTACTCACTCCTGCCTCCCCCGACCTAAAATCAACTTGCAGATTGGCTACCTGCCTGGAAAGCTCCCTGACCTGCTGAGGTGGTGCAGCTGTGGGAGGGTGGTTTCTATTCACTCTGCATCTGCAGGGTGAGATGCCCCATTGGACACAGTGGCCAGAGCCACCCCAGAGCCAAACCTTCCAGCTGGGAAAAAGGATGGCAGTGACTGGGAAATGGATCATTTCCTCTGCTGATTTTCACCCCTCTGACTGATGATAGGAAGGGTAGTGATTTATTGAAGAAGTGGAGGCATTGTCTGACTTTTCAAAGAGACCTCTCCAAAGAAACAACAACAAAGAAACCTCTCCCCCCCCAAATGAAACCAAAGAACATCTCCAAACCCAGGACAAATATCTCTCCTTCAGCCTAAATTTCCACCATGGTGACTTACTGTTCTGACTTATGCAGCAGCCTTTTCACTTCAGTGCTTTTGTTAAAATGCCTACAATCTGGGCAGAAGGAAAGTTTTAAAATTGTGGCCACCTTCATATGCGTGAATGTATAATACCACTGTCTCTATCTGGTAAAAGGGAAGCTGGAGCCCATGTGTAACTTGGGAAACAGGATGCTGAACTGGGGGGTGGGGGTGGGGGGCATAGGGTGCTGCCCCTGCCACTTTCCTGTGTCCCAGCTCCCCAGCTTCCCTTTCTTAAAAAATAAAATAAAATAAAATAAAAATACATTATGGCCACGAGGGGGCGGTAGTAGGCCAGCAATTGGCCCCTGGTGCTTGTTACCAGTTCTGAAAACCAAAGTTGGCAAATACTCATTATTAGTGTTTTCTTTTTCTTAGGAATCTGGAAGCTCTCTGAGATGGTATAAATGTGAGTTTTAGGCCACTATAGTTTCATGAAGCAAATAGTCAGAAAATAAAAGTCCTGTGTGAGCAAAGCAGATACTCAACATATTCTATCAACAGATTTGAAATTGTTCTACTGTTTTTATCATGAAAATTTACTGCAAAATTTCTCAGAGCTAAAATTCAAATGAGAACGTTTGAAACCAAACCGTCTTGTCAAATATATAACGGTGCCCTCAATCTCACTAAAGGATGAAAACTTATATACAGATGTATTTTTCTGATTACAGAGAACAAATTCTCTTGAGGAATGGTGAAAAAGTATCTTCCTCAAACACATATTGTACTGTTAAGATGGCTCTGTTCTTACTGAATAAATCTTGCTTAGCAACTTACCTCCTGAGTAAATAATAAATCACTGCCGAAAGCTCCAGGCATTTAGCTCTGTCTGGGCAGTAAAACTTTGTGATGGTCTTGACAGCATTTTGTAAAATCATAATTGCTTAGGGAAAGTGATTCTGGACGTCTTAAAATATTCAGAATTAAAGAGTGGCTGTTCCTTTGAGGGCAATTATCCTAACACTGTGTGTATGTGTGTGTGTGTGTTATTCTTTACATGAATTGTAGAATATGATCTACAGACTCATCATTTCTATTAAAAGTGTATAAAAATTTGACTAGAAGTACAACCATATATATCATACCCAGGTTTTATAGAAAACCTGTGACAATAGGGCAGAGATGCTCAGTTATCTCCACACAATATACTATATGCTGGCCTACCTTAAAAATAGATACATACAGTTATGTGTTGATTGATATACCCCCAAATTTATATGTTGAAGCTCTGACCTCCAGCACCTCTGAATGTGACTGTTTTTGGAGATAGGATCTTTAAAGAGGCAAAATGAGGTGACTAGCGTGGGCTCCTTTCCAGTGTGACTTTATGACACAGACACACACAGAGGGAAGGACTTTGAAGACACGTGGAGAAGGCAGCCAGCTACAAGCCCAAGGAGGAGCCTCCGGAGAAACCAACTCCGCTGACATGGACTTCTAGTCTGCAGAACTGCTTGAGAGAAAATTGTTTTCACAATTACAACATTGTTTTCAAAACTCAATGTATTAATAAGGTATTAGTAATGTTTAGGCAGAATTGTTTAAAATGAAATGAAATCTTTAAAGAAACTCATACCATTGAACTGGTCAGTCCTCTGTAAGTTGCCTATGAATTTAGTCAAGCATGTGTGTGCCTGGATTTGATACAACTCAATGACTGTTTCACTTTCTCATCCTTTGGGAGTAGAAGGATACATCTTTGGATGTTCTTTACTATGTTTCCCTCCCATTGTTATAGGAAATTTAACCCCGAATAGTGCAGAGTAAGTGAAGTCTGTTTCTTTGTTTTATTTTTCCCAGCAGGAAAAGAGTATATTGTATCAAGGTCCACCTCTGGAATAGGATGTGAGCAGAAGTCAGGAGGCTGGGGTCTAGCCTAGCCTGAGGAACTTTCTGGAATCAAGTGCAGGCACTTTTCCAAACTTCCTCACAGCACTAACATTCTCTACAGTGACTGAGTTTTGGGGGTCAGTAGGTAAGCTGTGAATGACATAGTCCTTGATCGAGCTGCAAAGTTCAACTTTCTTGCCCTAGCCCAGTGGCCTGGTGTGTCCTTTCTAAGGCTGATTGTGCATCCAGGAGGCGCATTCTTTTCACCTGTGTGTGTTACAGGCCCAGTCTCTGGTGTTGTCTTCTTTTCCGTCTCTCCCTGTTTTGGGAAAATCCCAGGTCAGTTTAGAAAAGCCACTCCTCAAACGCAGAGGGAGTTGAAAGACAAAAGAATGACTTAGACAAGCCTGGCCTGGTGAGGTGAATGAGTTTACTGGAGGCTCTACACAGGGGTGCTTGCTGCTGGGTGGCACCGGAATTTCTTCCACAGGAGCTTCTTGCCTGCAGAATCCACACCTGCTGCCTGTGGTGCTGCCTTATTCCCCTCCCCAGTGAGTGGGGTAGGGCCTGGTCACTGTGTCTTTGCTTGTTCACAGTGAAACAAAGCATGAACACACAGCACCATTGCCGCGCGCTGTCATGGAACCCAGGCTATGTTAATCATAGTATAATTTTCCACTAGGCAGGGATTTAAATGTGTAATTAGCTAACGGGCACTATAGGGCCTTTCAAACGCTTCTAAAGCAGCAGGGCTAGTTTGAGCTGGGTGTTTCAAGGCACAAAGGTGCTGGGGCACCCAAGAAAGTGCTGGACACTTTCCTGGGGCCCAGTAGTTATCTTGGTACCTGCCCAGTCTACTTTGAAACGATTTTGCTGAGTATTCCAGGCTAGCACAGTGCTTCTGTTATGTGGCTTGGAACCTGCCTTTACTCCCCCTGCCCAGCTCCCTTCTGTCCAAACTGGTTCTCCAGAGACTGTTGGATAGGAGTCATTTACAAAGCAGTGCAAATTCCTCAATAGGTGACCTTGCCCCATGGCAAGGGCATTTAAAATCGCGTCCCTTATTTTACCCGATTCTTTCATCTGAGGGCAGTTTCAGACATCTAGGAACAGATGGAGAGACATCTTTGCGGGGCAGGAGCTGTTCCCCATGCATCACATTTGGAAAAGTTCCCTTCTTTGCTGATGGAGATGGCCAGGTGTGAACCAAAGAGCCACACTGAGTAGCTGCTATAGCTCCTGGTGAACAGACACACATTCGTGACCAGGATTGGGAGCCTAGTCCTGGCTGACCCCTTTCATCTCCATCCTCTATGATGGGGGGGTGTATTTGGATGTGCATTAGCTCAGTGGTCCCCAAGCCTTTTGGCATCAGGGACCAGTGTCATGGAAGACAATTGTTCCGCAGACCTGGGGGGGGAGATGGTTTTGGGATGATTCAAGTGCATTACATTTATTGTGCACGTTGTTTGTATTATTATTACAATGTAATCTATATACAGTGAAATAATCATAGAGCTCACCACAATGCAGAATCAGTGGGAGTCCGGAGCTTGTTTTCCTGCAACTGGATGGTCCCATCTGGGGGTGATGCATCCTGAGGGTTTTGCTTACGTTCAGTCTACTCTGTAATCTTGTTTGTTTGCCATCACTGCAGAAAACCCTGCTTCACAAAGACAGCATGTTCGAGATGGAAGCAGGCTTTTCAGTGCTTTGTGGTGATCTCAGGATATTCCATCTTGACTTTAATCCAGAACGTATGGAGATTTGAAGTAGTCTCAAACATACTTTTAAGGCCACCGTCATTGGCGATCTCAAGCAGTTGATCCTCTAGCACAGACAGTCGAATCACCTGGCTTATTCACAAATAGGCCTGAGAACAAGAGGGGAGCAGAGGGCAGACGGGAGAAGCTTCATCTGTACTACAGTCACTCCCATCACCGAGATACTTGGTTTCCATAGGAAGTGCACCACCAGTGTACTGTAGGGCTTGTGTTCCTAAGAGAATCTAATGCCACTGCCGATCTGACAGGAGGTGGCGCTCAGGAGGTGATGAGTTCCTCACAGGGCTGGTGTGGGTCTGTGGCCCAGGGTTGGGGGGCCGCAGTATTAGCTCACTACAGGCATGGGAGCAATGCCTGGGTCTCACTCAGTGCTGTACACTGGCAGCCCAAGTCCCAGGGGCAGGGCGCATCCAGTGCCTCTGAAAGATGCTTCTTTTGTTGCCTCTGTCTGTTGTGGGCAGCAGAGCATGGTACCTACCTGGATCAGTAAAATGCTTTTTTGGATGGAGGAATGAATGAATGAATGAATGGGTGCTAGGAGTTCACAGGGACGACTCTGCTTTGGGTCTTTCATTTTGCTTTCCTGCTGTCCACTCTAGGTAGATGTCAGTTTGATGTCCCCATGCCACAGCGTACCTGCTATACTGTGGCGTGTTCCACACTGTTTAGTATATGGAATATTGCACACACACATACATGCACCTGTGCTATGCTCTCTATAAAATATACACAAAACTGGAACATTTAAAAGCATGAGGAGAAATAAGTATATAGAGAAGTTAGAATAATTTTTTCCTACCCCCCACAATGGATGTGCACCTGGTGGAGGGGGAGGCTGGGCCTTCCTCTCAGGAGCACTTGCCTGGTGCTGTGGTGTTTAGTCTGATCTTGGATGGAATCTATGTTACATTGACTAGATGATGTGAAACCAAAATCCAATTAAATAAATAGTCACTGAGGGGCTGCCTCAGAGTGAATAGTCTGCTAAATGCTAAGGGTGATAGTGACCCTGTGCTCTGGATTTTTCCAGGCAGACCTGATTTAAAATATTCTCTCTGCTTTCCCACAAATACACTCAGACTGGCTGGTTGCATGCCCAGACGTTGAGTACAGAAAGTGTCGTGATGAGAGCCATGGAAGAAAAGAAAGCTGCAGAAGACTGCTCTTGTTCCTCAGGTCCCATGTTGGGTTACGTCGTTAAGAGAGGCCACCATAAAAACACACGGCTGTCACCACGGAGAGGTACAGACGGAGCCTCAGATGTCTTGGTAATGTCTGTTTCTCAGCCTAAGAGGAGGATGCTCAGTTTCCTTTTATTATTCTTATCAAATTCATATATAAATATTATATATATATATATATATATATATATATATATATATATGCCATAGGTACACTTCTGAAAGATGAGCGACTTTATGAAAAGCAAAAGTAAATTTTAAAAGGCCTTAAAAAGCACAGGACCCTCTGGGACCAAGTACAAATATGAAGAGGCAGTCAGAGCATTATTACACAGACAGTGGGGTGGGGCAGTCTGGAGGAGCTTTGCCATGAGGTTGTCTACTGTGGGGCTTGGAGCACAGTGGAGTGTGGACAGCTGGGGACACCCTAGGCAAGCTGAACAGTGAGAGCCAAGTGTGGAGGTAGGGCTGAGCCTGGACGGTGTGCATGTCAGCCGGAGGGCAGTGGACAGGGCTCGGGCCGAGTTATGGAGGGAATCCGGCAGAGAGATGTGCTGAAGCTGGTGAGAGATGTTTTGAAAACCAGATACAAGGGTTTCAAACTTATACTGAAGGCATTCAAGAGCCATTGGCTGAAGCAAATGAAGTTTTGGGAAGGTCAGTTTGGAGCTGTGGGGAAGTGATGCCTGTTGCTGGTGTTTGTTTGACGCCATGTGACTCTGCTCCTTCTCTGCAGTGCAGCAATAGATTCCTACCTGGCCTCTCTTCTTCCTACCTTGACTCTTGTTTGTCTATGTCCCATCCTTTGGCTGACAGCCCTCTTAGAAATGTTGCCTGAACATAACACATCGCTTTCTAACTCAGAGATGTTTCAATGCAGCCTTGCCCCCCCATTTCTCACTGTGACAGCACCACAGCACTAGGGCTTCCCGGGCTCTCCACCCCTCACCTTCATGCCTGAGGCTGCCCTCCACCTCCCCACTTCCCCCGGCTGACTTCTACTCATCCTGCAAAGCTCAGCCCAGCTGTCAGCATCCTCTAAGACCCTTCCTGCTCTAAGTGCTGTCTGTACAGCAGCAGCTCCAGTATCTCCTGGGAGCTTGACAGTAGTGCAGAAGCTCGGACCCCACCTCAGACCTACTGAGCCAGAAATCTACATTTATCAGGAACTCTTGGAGATTCATGGCACGATGAAGGCCCTGGAGCCATGCTCTGGGCAGTCTGGCCTGCTTCTCCGTGCCATCCACAGGATCAGAGATTTGGGTCTCCAGGCCCTTCCTTGAAACCTCCACGGGAAGGTGCTGTAATCTTCTGCTGGCTGCCCTTTGTCCCTTCAGACTCCTGTGAGGGCTGTGGCTACATCTTATTCATCTTTGGTGGCTCTTTGCCTGCATACAGTAAGTGCTCAATAAATGCTTATTGCACCTACAGTCAGTGATGCTTATGTGCTGGGAGAAATGGTGATCTGTTATTTATGCACCTTTGCCATCAGCTTGTGGGGGAGTCTGTTTTAGAAGCTTATTGGGATTTGGTTTAATTTCCCCCTTTCAAGCATCTATTGACTTTTAAATGAGCTGTGAGCCAGCCAGGCCCATGGTGCCTGCTAGAGCCCAGAGCTTGTACTGTCCATGATGACCCTTAAGCCCGAGAGACTCTCCCGGGGACTAGGAATGCTTTCAATGGCTACCCTTGGGGGAAACACACACTGCTCCCCAAAGGCAGCCCTTTCAATCAAACATTTTCCTCCCTATCAAAGGTCCACTTTGAAGACTTTTAAATTTGACTCAAAGTGAGGATTAAGGGACTAAGTGGCATGGGGAACCACCTCTGCCTCTCTACCCTGGAGAGACCCTGGAGAGCACGCCCCTGGACATGGCTCTGCACAAAGAATGGGGAGGCCACTCCAGCCCCAGAACTGATTTTTCTTTCTTTTTTTCTGGGAGGAGGAGATGAATGACTTTCATGCTAGAACTTCAGTGATGAGAGACTCTCCCTTCAGCATTGAATCTCAAAGCACATGTTTGTGGGCCAGTTATAAGAACCTAGATTACCAACCCTAAGAAGGGCAGGGAGGAGGAGACCTGAAGTTGAGGCTCGGCTCAGACCTCCCTGGAAGGCTTTCTTACTGTCTGCTGCAGAACCGATGCTTGATTCCTCTCCTTCCTGCCCTACTCTCCTGAATTTTCTCTTCTATCACATTTGGACCCAGGAAAATGTACTCTGGGATGAAAATCATGCCTTGCATTGCCAAGGGCTTAACTCCTTGGTGCACTTCCAGATTTTGATCTCGCTTGGTCCTCAAGAGAGGTGGCAGGACAGTTTTGTTGACTTCCTTTTAGGCATGTGGGGATGAAGGTGCAGAGAGGGAAAGAGACCAACGCAAAGTCAGGCAGCTAGAGGGGGCAGAGCTGAGGTTGGCATCCAGGGCTTCTGACCCTTAGTCCAGAGCTCCTTGGAGCCTGCTGCCTGATTTCAGAAGGTGGACTCCTGCACGTATGCACCATTGAGGGTTTCAGCACGCAATCTCTGTGAATTCTCTCTCCTCTGATAGATGGGTGCTCTGTCTTTCCCATTTGGCAGACCAAGGAGTCAAGGTGACCGTCCTGACTAAACCAGGCAAACTTCTACAAGACCCTGCTCAATGTGACCCCTCCGGTGCTTCCCCCGACCTCCCCCACAGTGGTGATTGCTGCTGCTCCCTCAGTCTTTCTTTGAACGTCTTTGTCTCTCTATTGCACTATCCATCCTGTGGGATCATAATTATCTGGCCTATGCGTGGTTTGAGGATATCATTTTTTTTTTTTTTGACAGGAGTCAACATGGGTAATGATATTCTTTCTCTTTCCTTTGCAATTTCATCTGAAGTTTTGTTTCCTTGGGGTCTTCTGGAGTAAAAGAAAGCGTATTCTACATCAGGGCACACTTGACAGATGTAAGTGATTATACTAATGGTGGGATTACTTCCTAAAGTGTCTAATGTATTCAGGCTTATTTCAAATGAATTGAGTTTAAAACTCATCCCTAAAACTGAAATGAGGTCTTTAAGTTTTTCCTACCTACCTCCTTCTTTTATTTGGTGTTTAAAACCTTTTTCTTTTTAATATGATGAGAATATTGTGTTGCCTGTAATTTACTTTAACATACCTTGACAGAGATAGTCTGACTTTATACATATTATATATCTTTATGTGTCTATGTAATATATACATATGTACCCACCCTTCCTTCCTTCCTTCCTTCCTTCCTTCCTTCCTTCATTCCTTCCTTCCTTCCTTCCTTCCTTCTTTCTTTCTTTCTTTCTTTCTTTCTTTCTTTCTTTCGACAGTCTTCTTATGTTGCCCTCAGCAGAGTACGGTGGCATCACAGCTCACAGCAACCTCAAACTCTTGGGCTTACACAATTCTCTTGCCTCAGTCTTCCAAATGGCTGGGACTACAGGTGCTCACCACAACACCTGGCTATTTTTTGTTGCAGTTGTCATTGTTATTTAGTAGGCCCGTGCTGGGTTCAAACCCACCAGCCTCAGTGTATATGGCTGGTGCTGTTACTACTGTGCTATGGCGCCAAGCCTGCACATACACTTTCAAAAACAAACATATATAGATATACTTCTCTCTGTGTGTGCAAGTGCAACATATGTTGGTATATATGAAATGTGTGTTGATTTATTTTGATGTATATCCTAGGGATTAGTATGTTACCCTGAAAGGAAACATACACTTCTCGGATAGGTTTCTAGTGTTTATAAGCTTCTAATCTAAAGCCCAGGAACCAGAGATAAATTTCAGCTGCCTTTATATCTTATCAACACAAGAGGCTTTCTTATTTTTCACAGGGACAAAAGTGGTGTTCAACATCTATAGATAGGCCAGAAATAATGCAGAGGCTTTCTATTCATAGAGCTCTAATCTAGTAGTCTATACCAGCAGTCCCCAACCTGTTTGGCACCAGGGGCTGGTTTCATGGAAGACAATTTTTCCACTGACTCTGGGGATGGAGGGAATGGTTTTGGGGTGATTAAAGCACATTACATCTCCAGCTCAGATCATCAGGCATTAGATTTTCATAAGGAGTGCATAACCTAGATCCCTCTCATAGGCAGTGTACAGTAGCATTCACACTCCTATGAGAATCTACTACCACCACCTTCTGGCAGGAGGTGGAGCTCAGGCGGTGGTGTGAGAAATGGGGAGCAGCTGTAAATGCAGAGGAAGGTTCACTTGCTCTCTCACCACTCATGTCCTGCTGTACGGCCCTGATCCTGTGACAAGTCTGTGGGCCTAGGGGTTGGAGACAGTAGGTCTATACCTTATAGAATGTTGCCCCAGGCTTCATTCTGAAATGATCTTATGCCCA
Organism: Loris lydekkerianus; assembly: GCA_963574355.1. Lineage (NCBI taxonomy): Eukaryota > Metazoa > Chordata > Mammalia > Primates > Lorisidae > Loris > Loris lydekkerianus. The sequence continues at coordinate 23,904 of CAUYPK010117882.1, forward strand.
GCCACTAATTAAAGCATTTTAGTTTTATAAATGTACTTAGAAAGCAATCTAACATCTACCATTAGATTATTGTTTTTTTAATCTTTTTTTTTTTTTATTAAATCATAGCTGTGTACATTGATTAGATTATTGTTTTATTTGCTTTGATGAGCCTAAAAGGTCTTACAAGAGCAGAAAGCTAGAACTTCTTCAGGACAGTTTGGGGGCCTGTTTACTAAGTAAATGAATGTATATGGGGCAGAATTTGATCTGAGACTTAATTTCATTGTTGTCAAATTATGAAGGATGGATCTATAGATCCCACCTACTTCTAACTCTTGGCTGCTGCCGATATTCACCAGGAAGAATATAATAATTGTTAACAATGAGATTGCTTTAGATAAGATCAGAACAGAAGATTATAGAGTAACAGTTTTATCTTAGAGTGGCCTTTGACCCACTGGATTACTTTATTTCTATTTTTATGATATTTAATGATCAGCCTCTCAATTTTGCAAGGCAGGCTAATGATGTATTTTCCAAGTGAAGAATAATAACAATGCTGCACCTTTAATGATGTCTTAGCTTCATCTCATCACATCTACTAAATTTAGCTTTAAAAACAGTGGGGTCATGAATGTGACAAGCATCATTCTGTGGTAGGATCACTCATGCCAGATGCAGGAAAGATAGCGGCACTGCTATCAGTCCAAGACCACTAGGGAGAGACTCTTCAATTTCTTTAGTGCCTTTGGTACATAGCACCTGTTAGGACTGAGGGAAGAAAGACTGCAGCAGATGTTTTGGGAATCATTAAAATCCATGGAAGTTGAAGATGGGGTAGTTTGGGGGCCAATCTTGCCTTGCCAAAATGAGGCTTTCTGAAGGCTTTCTCTTATTTCTGGGATTGGAGGACACAGTTTTGACAAAAAGAGCACATTCACAAAAGAAGACCTTGGAATGAATACACCAGCTGTTACTGATGGCTGTTTGTGGATGGTGGAAATACTGATTATATTTTTCATTCAAATTTCATTTTTTCCCAAACCAGGGACTCAACTTCAAAGCTCTTAGAAGTGATCAAGGAATACTGCAGCATCTCAGGATACAAAATCAATAATTATAAGTCAGTAGCTTTTATAATACTCCAACAATAGTTAAGCTGAAAAAAACAATCAAGGACTCTATTCCTTTCACAATAGTGCCAAAGAAGATGAAATATCTGGGAATTTACCTAATAAAGGATGTGAAAAATATCTATAAAAAGAACTATGAAACTCAGAAAAGAAATAGCTGAAGTTGTTAACAAATGGAAAAACATACCATGCTCAAACCTGGGTAGAATCAGCATTGTTAAAATGTCCATACTACCCAAAGCAATTTATAGATTTCATGCAATCCCTATTAAAGCACCATTGTCATACTTTAAAGTACTTGAAAAAATAGTACTTTGATTTATATGGAATCAGAAAAAACCTTGAATAGTAAATACATTACTCAGAAATAAGGACAAATCAGGAGGTATCACATTACCAGACTTCAGGCTATACTATAAATCTATAGTGATCAAAACAGCATGGTACTGGCACAAAAACAGAGCGGTAGATTTATGGAACAGAATAGAGAACCAAGAGATGAACCCAGCTGCTTATCATTATTTGATCTTTGACAAGCCTATCAAAAATATTCAGTGGGGGAAAGACCCCCTATTTAACAAACGGTGATTGGTGAACTGGCTGGTGACCTGTAGATGACTGAAACTGGAACCCCACCTTTCATCATTAACAAAAATTGATTCTCAATGGTTAACAGATTTAAACTCAAGACATGAAACTATAAAAATACTAGAAGAGAATGCAGAGAAAACACTTGAAAAAATTGGCCTGGGAGACTATTTTATGAGGAGGAACCACCGGGCAATTGAAGCAACACCAAAAATCCATTACTGGGATCTGATCAAACTAAAAAGCTTTTGCACAGCCAAGAGCACAGTAAGTAAAGCAAACAGACAACCTTCAGAATGGGAGAAGATGTTTGTAGGTTATGCTTCCAACAAAGGTCTCATAACTAGAATCTACAGAGAACTCAAACTAATCAATAAGAAAAGAATAAATAACCCCATTTCTATGTGGGCAAGAGACTTGAAGAGAAAATTCTTTAATGGAGACAGATGTATGGCTTACAAACACATGAAAAAAATGCTCATCATCCTTAATCATCAGAGAAATGCAAATCAAAGCCACTTTGAGATATCATCTAACTGTAGTAAGATTAGTCCACATCATAAAATCCAAAAACTACAGATGTTGGCATGGATGTGGAGAGAAAGGAATGCTTTTACACTGCTGGTGGGAATGCAAGCTAATGCGATCTTTTTGGAATGAAGTTGGGAGAACACTTAAGGAACTAAAAGTAGACCTACCATTTGACCCTGCAATTCCTCTACTAGGTATATACCCAGATGATCAAAAATTATTTTACAACAAAGATATTTGCATCAGAATGTTTAGTGCATCCCAATTCATGATAGCCAAGACATGGAAACAGCCCAAGTGCCCACTGATCCATGAATGGATTAACAAATTGTGGTATATGAAATACACCATGGAATACTATGCAGTCATAAAAAGATGGAGACTTTACATCTTTTATGTTTACCTGGATGGAGCTGGAACATATTCTTCTTAGTATTCTTCTTAGTAAAGTATCTCAAGAATGGAAAAAAAGTATCCAAAGTGCTCAATACTAGTATGAAATCATATATAATCACCTACACACTCATATGAATGGCAAAACATAACTATAGTCCAAAAAGTATAAGAGAAGAGGAGAGAGACGGGAGGAAAGGGGGGATGTGAGAAGAGGGAGGGTATTTGGGGGACCTCACCTAATGTGCATGATGCAATGGTACATTTCAAAACTATTATGAAATGAGTATAATTGTGATGGATGTGTTACTTAGTTCAATGTAAGCATTTCACATTGTATATCGAAGCAGTAGCCTGAACCCATAAATGCATCAATATACAAAGTTATGATTTAATACAAACTAATAATAAAAAATAAAATAAATAAATAAGTAAATAATTTTTTTTGTTAATTAAAAAAAAAGTCTCAGATGTACTTCAGAAGGGAAAATGGATTAGCTGAGATGGTGTTTGGACAGGGATGACCTGTTATTCACACAGTGATCTGGGTAAGTCAGGGAAGCAGACTAGAATGGTCATAGTGACTATGGAAGCAGCTGGATTAAACTCAAAGAATATTTATCAAGGATAATTGACAGGAATTGCTGTTAATTGTTATATAAATGCAGACCCAAAAAATCAAGCTTTATGCTTTTTAGAAGAGGCACATGTAGCGCAAATACACAAAAAAGTTAAAAGTGCAACAGTAAAAAGACACAGAATAGGAAAGTACTAACTTAGAATGAATAGTGTTGCCAAATTAGTGTCAAGTTACTGCACTTAAAGGAGAAAACATTATTACAATTTTCCCCAAATTATGGTAAATTCTAGTGCACCAAATAAAAATTTAAATAATTATTGATCGTTATATTTTAAAAATAATCAAAACAAAAGTGGAACAACTGTAAGGGCAAATTGCCATCTACCACATAAAGGAGAGATTTTAATAAACTCCTCCCAATTAATGATAAATGTACAAAAATTAAATGTCTAAAGAAAGTGTGAACAATATGATAAACAAAGTAGATCTAATGGCTATATACTGAATTTTGCATGTAGTGATTTCAAAATGCCTATTTTTTCTTTTTTTAAAATTTTATTCAAATTAATATCAGGGTACAATATTTAGGTTACATTGTTCTCACTTCAAGGTAAAGTTGCATTTGTAGAAGAGCCTCTCACCCAGGGGGCATGTTATACACCCTCACAGTGTGCGTAGTAGGTGAAATCTCACCTCATGCCCTCCCTCCTTCTGCCACGCGTTACCTCCCCCACCCCCCACCCCCACTGCTTCCCTCTACCCCCAAACTGGACTAAAATAGTATTTTATTGTTCTTAGGAACATGTAATTGTTTATATGTTGATTTCATATTAGTCTGGAGTACATTGATATTTATTTTTCCATTCTTACAATACTTTACTAAGAGGAATGTATTTCAACTACATCCAGGTAAATGCAAAAGTTGTAAAGTCTCCATCTTTTTTAATGTCTGAATAATATTCCATGGTATACATATACCACAGTCTGTTGATTTATTCATGGGTTGATGAGCACTTGGGTTGCTTCCATGACTTGGCAATTATGAATTGAGTCGCAATCAACATTCTAGCGCAAATATCTTGGTGGTAAAATGATTTTTGTTATTCTAAGTAAATACCTAATAATGGGATTTCAGGGTCAAGTGAAAGGTCTCCATTTAGATCTCTGAGGATTCTCTATATTTCTCTCCAAAAGGGCTGTATTAGTTTGCAATCCTACCAGCAATGTAGAAGTGTTACCTTCTCTCCACATCCACACCAGCATCTGGTGTTTTGGGACTTTGTGATGTTGGCTAATCTTGCTGGAGTTAGGTGATATCTTAGAGTGGTTGTGATTTGCATTTCTCTGATGATTAAAGACAGTGAGTATATTTTCATGCGTTTTTTGGCCATTCATCTGTCATCCTCGGAGAAGTTGCTTTTCAAATCTCTTGCCCAGTTATAGAGAGGGTTGTTAGCACTTTTCTTATTGTTTGAGGTCTCTGTAGATTGTAGTTATCAGACCTTTGACATATTCATAACATTCAAACATTTTCTCCCATTCTGAGGGCTCTGCTTGTGATACACTTAACTGTTCAAAAGCTTTTTAGCTCAATCAAGTCTCAGTTATTTATTTTTGATGTTTCTGTAATTGCTGGGGGGGGGGGGGTTCCTCACAAAGTTTTCTCCCAGGCCAATATTTTCAAGTGTTTTCCCCACACTTTCTTCTAGAATTTTTATTGTTCCGTGTTGTATTTTAAATATTTTATCCAATGAGAATCAATTTTTGTCAACCGTAAGAGGTACGGGTCCAGTTTCAGTCTTCCACACGTGGATAACCAGTTTTCCTGGTACCATTTATTAAAGAAGAATTCTTTTCCTCATCGCATGATTTTTTAGGCTTATCGAAGATTAAATGATGATATGTGGCTTGTTTCATCTCTAGATTCTCTAGCCTATTCCATAGATCTATGTTTAAAAATGCCTATTTTTTTCAACACATGAAAGAGTTACAAGTATATGGGTATACTGTGTGGTTATAAAATTCACATGTAATTTAAAATACTGTGCAATTTAAAATTGCACATGAACTTTAGGCCACCCTGCATGACGGAGTATTAGTCAAACATAGTAAAAACATATCAAAAAATCAACTTTACCTTGAATAAATTTGAATACACATTATTATGATTAGAATGCCCAAATTGGCTCAATTGGAGGGCAAAATTCATAGCCAATAAAGTGAGTGAATCCACAGTTTAAAATCTTAGAAATTTAAACTAACTTGAGGCAATTTTATTGTTTTTATCAAACTTGTATCTCCTTAGCTTGATAAACCATATTCATCAAAACCTATGGAAAACATATAGTAATAAATTATCAAGAAAAATCTCTTCTAAACAGAAAAGCACTTGGGTAAAGAACAATTAATTTTGGAAGGTAAAATTCATTGCAATTCGGACTTTACCTTATAAACGCAATGTAACCTAATCATGTGCACTCATATTAATCTGAAGTTAAAAAAAATGAAAAGGTAAAATTATGACAATACAATAAAATTAATGGGTGTTAAAGATTTAACTCATTATTTAATGAGGGCACCAGAAAGATGCTATAAGTATTTCAAGGAAAAATCCAAAAGGTATACACACACACATATGAATATATATGTACACACACACACACATAAACACATACATACAGTCAGGAATATTGAGATGCATTTGTTTAACAAATACAAATACAGAATTGGCCTATAGCCTTGAGGTAATAATCAATTATATCTGTAAAAGATAATCTGCATATTTATGGGCAAGAATTATTTGCATTACTATCAGTGTTCCACAATTTACAGAATTATAAAATGAGCTCAAAGATGATGAAAAACACACAGAGTCCCCTAGAATTACATAACTCATAGAATACTTAGTTTTCTATTAATCACTAACATTTTTGGTCTATTTCAAAATTTTCTCAAGTTTTTCCTATTGGCTTATTGGTGGTTTAGTGGTCAGGGTTCAGTGTTCTCAGTTTTTTCCTACATGTTTATATTGTTTTGAGAATTAGGATATTTAACTTTTGTTTGTCAAGAAATTTGATGATGAGCGTTTACATTGAATATTCACCATAGGGCAGTAGTGATATTATCGACCACATTAAAGCAGGCTTGCAGATGTCATGTAATATTTTCTTTAAGATTGTTCTTTTAGAGCATTTCTCACATAATTCAGTTCTCATATGATTCTGAATTTTCTTGTATATTTACAAGATATGAAACCAGGTACATTCATATGTTATGATCAGAAGAAGATAGTAAAGGCCATTAATTTTATGTTATCAGATGGTTAAAACAGAAAAGGATTTAATTTCGAAAATAGGTAATTTGGATGTGCCCAATTAATGGAATCAAAGCAAAGATTTTCAAATTTTATTCTGTAAATTATGAATTAATTGCATTGATAATAATTTTCACCACTCTCCAAAGAAACCCTGTACACATTAACGGTCACTTCATTTTCTTCTAAACATTTCTCTGCTCAGTGTTAAGAAAACATTAATCTACTTTCTGTCTCTATAAAATTGGCTATTCTCAAAACTTCATAAAAATTATATTGTATACTCATGGTCTTTGTGCCAAGTTTCTTTCAGTTAGCATAATATTTTTAAGGTGCATCCATATTTCAGCATGTATCAATAGTTCTTTTATTTATTGCTGAATAGTATCACATTGCATGGATATACTACATTTATTTATCCATTAATCAGTTGATGAACATTTGTTTGTTCATTTGTTTTGAGACAGCATCTCACCCTGGGTAGAGTGCCATGGTATCATCATAGTTCATCACAACCTCAAACTCTTGGGCTCAAGTGTTCCTCTTTTCTCAGCTTCCTGAGTCGCTGGGATGACAGGTGCCTGCATGATGCCCAGCTAGTTTTTCTATTTTTTAGTAAAGCCAGAGTCTCACTCTTGCTCAGGCTGGTCTCAAAATCCTGAGCTCAAGTAATTCAACTGCTTCAGCAGACAGCTAAGATTACAGGTGTGAGCTACCGGGCCTGACCCATTTGGGTTGTTTCCACTTTTTAGCTATTATAGAAAATGACACTATGACAACTTTATGTACAAGTATTTATGTGAACTTGTATTTTCTATTGTCTTGGGTACTTCAGAGTAAAATTGCTGAGTCAAGTAGCAACTAGTGAGTCTTAATTTTCAACAGTTTATTTCAAAAAGCAGGTTCATCAAAGGTACAATTAAAAATATGAAAAAGCAAGACATAGAATAGAAGATGACAGCTGCAACAAATGTATTATAAAATAACTTTGGAGTATTTTATGCTTAGTTTGTTGAGAGTTTTTATCATGAAATAGTGCTGAGTTTTATCAAATACTTTTTCTGAATTTGTTGAGATAATCTTATGGTCTTTGTTTTTGCTTCGACTTTTGTGGTGAACAACATCAATTGCTTTATAATGCTGAATCATCCTTGCATCTCTGAGATGAAGAAAACAATATGGAGATTCCTCAAAGAACCGAAAGTAGATGTGCCATTTAATCCAATCCAGAAATACCACTATTTAGTATCTACTCAAAGGAAAAGAAGTAATTTTGTCAAAAATGTGCCTTCATTTGAATATTTAATGGAGCATAGTTTACAATTGAAAAGATGTGGAATCAATTCAAGTTTCCATCATTTCATGAGTGGATTAACAAACATGGTATATTTATACCATGGAGTATTAGTCATGGAGAAGGATCAGTTAAGGACTTTTGCAACAATTTGATGGAATTGGAGACCATTTTCCTAAGTGAAGCATCTAAATAATGAAAAATACCACATGTACTCACTGTTAAACTGGGACTTACTGGTGAGCACACATGTGCACAAAAGACAATAAAACTCAGTGGAAATCAAGTAGGAGAAGAGGTTAGGAGGAGATGGTAGGAAAACATACTTAATGATTATAATGAACGCAATTTGGGTGATTGGCACACTTACAGCAATGACTCAAACATCATAAAGAAGATCCATGTAACCAAAACATTTATACCCCTGAAATATTTTGAAATAAAATGGAAGAAAAATATATTCTCAAATATATTTAATATTAGCATCTAAATATTTAAGAACTATAAATCATTAAGAAAGAAAAACCTGATTTAAAAATGGGCTGAAGACATGAATAGTCATTTCAGACTGTAGGCAATGAAAAGAATTCCCAGAGCTCAACTGGTTTGTATGAGAGCCAGATGACTAAGAGTGTGTCAGCCCCTTCTTCCAGCAAGAACTGTATCCAAATAGCTTCCTACAGATTTAATATCTCCCTGGACCTGAAAATAGCTTCTCTTCCTTCCAAAATCTCTGAGAAGAGAAGTGACTATTTAATGCTCTTACTTATGTAGACTTATGTCAGGTATGGGCAGTATTGAAAGCAAAATGGATCCCATGTATCTCATTATCATCCCTCCTTTACAAAACTGGTGATTGTGCCATGAGATGAAACCTTGATATGATATGAAGCAACCCTCTCAGCACCCCAATGGTTAATTAATGTTAATGAAGGGAAATGCAGCCAAGATTCTGACAGTAGTTACATAGAAGTTTTTATTTTTCAGTGTATTTCAGTTTTTGTTTTTGACTTGTATTTTCATAGGAATAAAATTAGATGTTGAAAGCTGCCTGGCCTATTAGCAAGATTCTATTTCACACTTTCATTCTAACTTGGAAATAGAAAATACAGATCTCTAAGCTCATGGAAGATGCATTTATTTCTCTGTTTCTGGAGATGACAAACTGAGAACAACTGGCTTAACCATAGTAGGGGTGATTTTGACAGGGCATTGTGAAGAATGTTTCAGTAGCCTTAGAGAAAAAGACCCAAGGACATTGAAATGGGATACTGAAAGAGGTTGCCATACTCAGTCCTCAAGAATCTTCAAGAGAGCAAAGGAGATTACTTGGTGTTATATTACCACAATACCCCTTCAAGGGCAAGTGAGATGATTTGGGGGAACAGCAAGCCAAGGAAAAGGAGGAAAGAGAACATTTACCCTTAGGCCTCTGACAGAACTTAATTGACCTATTTTAGGTCTTTCTGGAGGAAGGTTATTTCCCAAAGTGGAAACAATTTCAAGCCTGTTTTTCTCCTTCCACAGACTAGAAAGAAGAGTTGTTAAAGGGAGGACACTCCATGTGGGCTCCAACCTATACTTCATTTCATTACCAAAAGGAGAGTTCCAAACCTGACCAGCATGGTCTAATGTTGCTTTTTATACTAGACTAATCCATCAAAAATCTTCTTCTTTGGGGATTGAGTGATAACCAAGAGAAATGGAATCCTGTGCTTCCTTCCTTTAGGCTAAAAACTGTACTTACAACATAGCTATCGGGTTTCCAATTCTACTCATACATTTTTAAGAATGGTTGAAAAGGGTGGCGCCTGTGGCTCAGTGAGTAGGGCGCCGGCCCCACATACTGAGGGTGGCAGGTTCAAACCCAGCCCCAGCTGAACTGCAACCAAAAAACAGCCGGGCGTTGTGGCGGGCGCCTGTAATCCCAGCTGCTCCAGAGGCTGAGGCAGGAGAATTGCGGAAGCCCAAGAACTGGAGGTTGCTATGAGTCCTGTGACATAATGGCCCTCCACCGAGGGCGGTAAAGTGAGACTCTGTCTCTACAAAAAAAAAAAAAATAATAATAATGGTTGAAAACATAAAGCTCTATGGAGTCAACTAAGGTGTCTTATGGGGGAGGGGGAGGTAATAGGTAGGGTGCTTAGTCCTTCCTGCTCCTGTCTTTGTTGATTTTTTAAAACAGCTTTATTGACATACAGTTCCTATAGTAAACAGGGCATCCATTTAAAGCATACGATTCAGTGGTATCTCTTATACTCACAGATATGTGCATTATCACCGTAGTCGATTTTAAAACATTTTCAGATGTCCTGTACCCTTTGGTGATCACCTTCTCTAACACCCCACCTATCACCCTAAAATACTAACTTATTTTGTCTCTGTAGAGTTCCCTCTTCCAGAAATCTTATGCGAATGGATTCATATAATATGTGAGTTTTGCCATTGGCTTCTTTCACATAGCATGTTTTCACATGTTATAGCATATATCAGTACTTTAATTTTATAATGCTGAAATTATTTTGACTCTGGTTTTAAGCATGCAGTTACAGGTGAATTTTTATTTGAAATAAATATATGTCTTTATGCTATACTAAACTTAAACAAATATTTTTATTCTATACTAAAATAGTAACAACTATTAATGATGTGAAGGGCTCTTAAGTCCACTGCAGATTTATTATTATATTTTTTGAGCCTATAATTTATCTTTTCTATAACTAGGGCTTCCACTGCAGCTTCCATAAACAGGTGATTCTAATTTTCTTTACGTGTAATAGAACCATGGAGAAGTTGAATTAGTGTGGAATCAATTTCAGAAGTGTCTTCATGTTCTGTGCCCAATCAAGATTCTTTCCCTAACAAAATGCAGAAGCCAGAATATTCCCCAATTCATCAAATTTCTTCAAAATAAGGCTTCTAATTCAGAAAAACATTTTCAGATCAGATGGTAAAGTGGTTAATTAAGTCTCTGTTTTCTAGATTCTATCAACTTGCATTTAAATCTAGGTTCCATGATTTTCTACCTTTGGGAACTTCGGCAAGATACATTTTAAGCTTCCATTTCCTCATGTGTGAAGTAAAATAATCCTTATATTGAAATATAAATCATAGGGCTCTTTGAAGGGAAATTTAATAGAAAAATATTCAAATCCAAAAGACAGTTTCTGGAATATAGTAAGCATTTAGTGAATGTGAGTTGCCAGTATTCACATTATTATCAATATAATTATTATCTTTATTTATTATTATTCACACTTGAATTCCAATATGTATCAATTACATATTAATTGTTCCCAAATTATGTTGAATAATGCAGGAATGAATAAGGAGCCTGCCAAGACAGAGAGATACCACATTATATTTTTGACGCTATTAGATGCTGGACTTCACAACAAAAGTTTTTTACTGTAGGAAGAGGAAGCCTAGGAATCTCAATGACAAAAGTTACTACTAATGGGGAACCGAGTCAAGTTCCAGTCTTGAACTTCTCATTGTTGTATCAGGGTGGAGAGAAGATGTCATGTTTATTTCTACATCAGTCAACAGTGTTGATAATGTATTGTGTACTCCCTCTCTCGATGAGATGGCCATATCAGAATTGGGGGAAGCATTTCCAGAACAACCTGTCTTTGATTTTATTTTAGTTGCCCTTTCTGAAAACTCAGCAAATGTACAGTAAAGAAAGCAATAATTCTCTGTCCAAGGCAACTGCTGAAGTAAAGCCACACATGTCCTTTCTGTACATACCGGTATAACAGAGACAGCCTTAGGAAAATGCTGACCCCCTGCTACTTGAAACTGTTATTTTCTGAGAAGGGAGAAGTCTGGGGTTCAATCTCTGTTTTTGTTGCTCTTAAATTCCTCTGTGTGTGTGTGTGTGTGTGTGTGTGTGTGTGTGTATTCTATTTGATTTTTGAAGTTATAGACTGCTGTGATTTAAGGCAAGGAATTTAGAGCTGTCTTTTAGGAATAAATTACGATTTTATTGAAGGCTTTCTTTTTCGTATATACAATAAAACATGAAAAAGGACCATTTAAAACATAGTAAGGGAGTAAATGACACAGTTCTGCCCCACTCTCTGTAACAATTAATGTAAGCTTTTTGGGGAGGCAAGTTGGCTATTTCTTTGGTAAGCCTAGGAATCAAACTTTAGACTTTATAAGGAGAATGAGTGGATGGGAAAGTCTGAAACAGTGCAGCCAAGGACTCAGTAGATCACAGCTGCTTCTGATTTTATCTCTCCAGTGACTGCCTTGCAATGGGCCACTGGATCCCCTTCTGGGACTGATACCGTCTTCACTCTGCTTGCTCTTTATGGTTATTAAACCCCTGGGGAAGTGGAGGGACAAATCTCTCTTATGCTCAGCCAGGATAAACTTGTAGTTTTTCCAAAGGAATGAAAGGAAAGAAAAGAGGGGACTACAACAAAAATAAAGACAACTAATCTTTCTCTAAAAGAATAAAGAAAAAATAAACACATGGAAAAGATGGAGACCACAGAGACAGATTCATTATTTTCAATTTATTCTCACCATAGATTGACTTGGTGACTATGGCTAGCAGGAACATACATTTAATGTTTTCTCTTACCTGAACTAGCTGCCCACTGAGGGCTTGCTGGAGCTAGAAGCGATTCTAGTTCCTTCTGAAGTCACATAACCTGTATGGCCTGTGTTATCACCCTTGAAGCCTCTGTGATGTGTGGAAACCTTCTTACTTGGAATGTCTTAAATTCCTGGATTCGTTACATTATAATTGTGTGATATTTCTTGGCCACAATTCAATCAACTATAATAGACTAAAATTCTAAAACCTACCTGGGAGGGCCATAAGTATTACTGAGATCATATTCATAGTTCTTAGCAGAGGGCCTGGCACAAGATAGCAACCCAGGAAAATGGTAGATATTTGATTACTAATTAAAAATGTCTAGCTCTTCCTCTGGCTGATCTTCACACCTATTGTATTCTAAGTTTCAAGCCTATAGTTTTAAAAGAATACATAATTGGTAAATTACTAGGATTCCAAGTATCAGTAGTTCCTGTTGTTTTCAGTACTACAGGAGACAGCATCCATAAAGTTTCTTCCCCAGAGTTCTGGGTACACTGGGCATTTATTATATATTTTTTTCCTTTACAGGTGGCAGTGTTCACTGTTCTCTATCTCAGACATGCCAAAGAAGCTGCAAACATCGGAGAGAATGGCTTTTTACTTTTATGAGGACTTGGCTGCTTATCAAATTGGTCAGGAGAACAAAGATTTAAAGAGTCAAATTATACATAAATTCTGCTACCCTAGTCCAGGTTTAATTGTTTAATAGTGAGTTGTCCAATCCACATTCAAATTTCACTTTTCCATATCTCCTTGGCATCGACAATGGAATACTGAGTGATGTGATTTGTCATGTACCACAAATTATTATTTTTAGCTGAATATTAACTGAACAGTAGGGAAGAGGGCTCAAGGATAAAACTCAAAAGATTCGAGATTTCAAGAACAAAGCCTACGTTGAAGCCAAACAGTAAGTCTGGAACGAGGGTGGGGGGGTGTAGGAACCACTAAGCTGAGGGTGTCACACACACAGGGGTTGAGTGAGAGGGAGCAATCACCTGGGAAAGGAAAATACTAAGAAAGAAACAAGTTGTATTATCATAGAATAAATTTATAAGAACTTTATAGTTGCTGAAATGACCATAAGTCTAGAGTTCCATTCAGCATTTAGTCTTTTCTACTCTCTAGGTATATTATTGATATTATATAAGTCACTTCACCCCTATAAAATTCATTTATATTACCTGTAGAAAAAGAACAGTGTTTAATCTTATCTACCTTCCAAGACACTAGTAATATAATCAATAGTAAGTCACTTGATACCATTGTTATGTACAATGTAAGGTAGGAGTAACCTGTGGCTTGGATGCCACATGAAGATATATTCCGTTTGGTTAACCTGTGGCATTCAATCCATGGGCTCTATAAAATATAGATTTATAGATTTTCTTGAAACACAGAAGGATCTGGAGCCCCTGGGACATTGTTATCAGATAACAACCATAGGTTGAACATTTGCATTTATAACCTGTAATAAGAGATTCATCTCTCCCCTCTCTGCTCAAGAGCCAGACCTGACAGCTCAGGATATGATTAATCAGGGCTCAGGGCTCAGGAAGCAGTTCTCCACATCTGGCAGAGCCTGACCAAATCTTTGTGATCAGATTAACAAAGCAGCGACATGATGTCCCGTCAGAGGGGGCGAGGGCATGTGGCAAGGCTATGCAGAACAGTTCATTATGGTAAGTGACCATGTGTCCGGCTTCTAGCTGCATGTTGACGGGCGCAACTCATTGAAGAAGCGCAAATGAATGCTGTAGCTAAGGCGTTGTGAGAGCAAGAGTCAAAAGCTAGAAGGCTAACTCTTGCCACCCACACTCGGCTTGCAAAAAAACACAGTTCTGGGGATACTGACATTTTGATATTTTCACCGCTGCTTTAACAAGGTACTTTCTCACATGAACATCTTTTTCTCCTTTTTCAATTTTTCTATGCTAGTACTTAGGATACCAGCGGATGGGGCTGGCCCTTTTGTTTTTAAGGACACCAATTCTCCTTTCTGATATCAACTTTTCCCTTTTCCTGTTTGAATAATCCAGGATTGACTTGCCTCCTCCAGCACCTTCTTTTTGTCAATGCTGGTTCCCCTGACTCAATGGTTTGTGATGTCATTCACAGACTGTACCATGAGGAATCACTTTCCTGCACCTACATGAAGCTGCTGACCCTTCACATCAGGATCTTTCTGTGGCTGCTTAGTGAAATATCCAGAATTTTAGTCAGGTTTAGCCTCAGGACTGAGGCCCACAATGGGGCTATACTCTGAGATTGTAGAAAAGACAACAGGTACAAAAAATAGGGTGCAGTCTGACAAAATGGTTTTGGTGTACAGGTGCCCTTAGAGTGTTTAAAATTGCTTGAGTAACAGTGAGTAATATTTTTTTTTTAACCTGCGCCCTGAGATTTTTTTTTTTTTCCTCCAAATAGAGGAAACACAAGCTCCTAAAGTGGAAGCACTCTTTGCCACACTTTGCAATCCCTATGCCAGTTTTTGTTTGTTTGTTTTTTATGTCAATTGTTGCCATAAGCCTTCTACTGAGTATGCCACATGCTATTCTCTAAATTTAGTTTACTCAATTAGTGAAAAATTAAATCCCTGACATCATTCTTAAGCCCTGGTTATTTTCAGATTGTATTTCTACCTTCTGGATATTTCAGTCAGACACTCTTTCCAACTAGGGGGCTTGCAGAACCACTCTGTCCCCGTGAGTAGCATCTGTTTTCCATATCTATGAGGATGATGTTTAGCCTACCAATTATCTAGCAATTTCAGGCAGCATCAGGTGCCCAAGATTACCTGAAAATAAGGGGTTAGAGCTGCCCCAAGTCAGATCTCATCCACATTCAACAATACAGGAACAAGACAGGAAGGAAAGCGGCAAGACACGTGCAGAAAGGTTCTGATGAGAGAAAACCAGTGAAGCAGAACATAAGGCCATTGCCAGGTTATCTGGTCCCATTTCCAGATACCTTACAAGCTGCTTATTGCAACTATGTGAGGCCTCCTTATCTACTTAAGTGTGCCATTTCTAGTACTGTACTTCTGCTATTTTGAGAGCCATGGCTGTATTATATATAAAATTTTGTTTTAGACAAAGGAAAGGGAAATATCTCTTAAGATCATCAATTTAAAGAGCAGAATACTCCCAGCACTCTGACATGGCATGACATCAGGTAAGAAGGGTGAGGAAGTAATTTTAGTTTCTATTCTGCCTTTGTCCTTGGCGACCGTTCTTGGAAGTTTGAGCTACAAGCTGCCCTCCTAGATTTGTCTGAAGTTTAGCTGCTGTGCACTGCTGCATTTATTTCTTGTCTCAAGAATTTCTCTCTTAAAATCTTCAGTTTTGACTGTCAAGACTTTTTGAAGAAATTTTTAAAACATAATAATGATTTAAATTACATTTCAATACATTATTCCATTCATTTGTTCATAATTAAAAAATATTATTGAAGGATGTATTACCCATTATTGGAAGAAACCAAAATCTTTTGGTCAAAATTTAGGTTGACAGTAAATACTGAATTTCACTTTGTGGGTGTGTCTGTGGGTATTTTCTCCTAGGTAGACCTCTCTTGACGATTCAGAGCTGTATGTATTTATGCCTTTTAACTATACCAGCAGAGAGTTCTACTGGCATTTCGGATTCAGTTTATTCAAAATTTAGTTCCTTAACAAGCATAATTGTAAGCTCCTCAATAATTCATTTCCAAATAGTCATACGTACGTAAAACAATGAACTTTGCATACTTTCAGCTCCTAATGCAATATGCAAATATAAAATTTGAAGATGGGCTATCAGGAAGCTAAAAGCCTGGGAAAGCACACCTCTTCTCCCAAAAGGTGATAGGAAACAAAAAGTGGCATAGAGTGAAATTGGGCTGATTATACACTGCTTTAATGGAGACACAAATCATTGATTGAGTTAGAAATCATTGATTGAGTCAGAAAGAATTACTGCTTCAGGTAAAAGCAAAGACATACCTATAAGGTGAATTACACAGAAGAATGGTTCTGCTAGGGAGGACACACTCAGCTCACTGATGAAGTCCTTTCGGACAGAGCCTTGCATACCATCTTGGGAAAACTTCATTTACCTGTATGCTTATCTTGCCAGTAACACTAACAGAATTGCTTTACTATTGGTAATTCAGTCCCCCACCCCAATGTGTGTTCCTAATAGAAATTTGCAAATCTGAGTAAATGAAAATTTCCAATAAACTGTGGAAATATGCATTAGTAAACAAACAATAACACTTACTTCAGAAATGCAGAAGTATTAGTAGTATGGTGAAATAGGATTAGCTCCACTAGCAGAGAACCAAAATAATAATGGCTTAAATAAAAAGATTTTTTAAAAATGGAACAATATGGGCAAGAGTAGTTCAGAGCTGGTTCAGAGCTCTCCCACTGTTGGGAACCAGATCTAGCTTCCTGTTCTTCCATCCCCGGGGTGTTCCTACACTCCAGTGTTACCCACAATTCATAATGATCCATAGTGAGAAAGCCACAAGAGGCAAGGGACAGCATTCCCTGGAAAATACTCACATCTCCTCTGCCCACATCCCACAGCTGGCTCCAAAGGAGGTGGAGGAATTCATTTCTTATCATAAATGGTCACACGCCTGCTTAAAATCGGGGATCCTAATACTGTGAGCAACAAGGTGGGACATATTTTATAGGAAAAGTAACAGTCTATTATAATAAGTAAATCTAATCTCTCTTTTTTTAAAAAATAAACTTCTTGTCAACTTTTTTTTACAGATTTCATGTCTAGAGAAACTTTTTTAAAAACACTTATAACCTTTGGTTAAAGAAGCCAATGGTAAGAGAAAATGCCGATAACTAAGGTCTCTATGAGAATCAAGGAAATATTTCACCACAAAATATAATTGGCTAGAAATGAGTTACACAATTCAACTGAGTTACTGTGTTTTTTCTTGAGGTAAACAAAATTTTGTGAACCCAGATCATGTGTGCTGGAGGCTAAATTTTTCTTTTGATTTTTCTACGCATCTTAGGATAAAGACTGAGTAGCTTGTGTTTTTTCTAAGTATTTCTGTTTCCGATTTGTGGTATCCACTGAACCCATCTCCAGTCTTACCCATAGCACACTAGTTGCACATTGCTGATGTCCACATGCGGAGCACAATTTTTGATTTCTCCCCAAAACATCACTCCCACAAAGCATTGGTGTATTCAGTAGAATTTTTGAAAAACTATTTTTTTTGTATTGCTAGGTATATGTGTGTTCATGGTAAGCGTTCGTATTGAAGGCAATGAAACAATTATTTCTAGGGTATTTCTTTTTCTTTTTTTTTTTTTGGCTGGTTTGAACCTGCCACCTCCGGCATATGGGGCCAGCCCCCTACTCCTTTGAAATTCCTGTAGACTGAGTCTTTAGATCCTTTATACTTTTCTTTTTTCTTTTTTTTTTTTTTTTTTGCCAGGGCTGGGTTTGAACCCACCAGCTCCAGCATATGGGACCAGTGCCCTACTCCTTGGAGCCACAGGTGCTGCCCTCCCTTAAACTTTTTTCCGTCTTCCTTTGTATGGCCCCTAAAAATTCCTATTTATTTTTTATTTAGTACAAATTAGCTTTTTTCTATTTCTTATTTTCTTCTTATCTCTATTCATAAGAAGGTATTCTTTTAAGTATAGATGATTATTAGCTAATTTGGGGGACTGATTATTAAATATTGAGTGTTTTTGTTTTGTTTTATTTTGTCATGCTGCCTGTTTCTAACAATATGTGTTTTTCTAGATCATAAACATGCAATAAAAATGTGGTGTGGGCCATATGTTTACTTTCACATTTCTAATAGCCACGTTGAGGAGTTTAAAAAATACAGGAATAGATTCAGATTATAGGAGGACACAAACATTCAGACCATAACACCTAATATGGTAATATTCTGAAGTTCATGTGGACGTGAATTAGGGGGAAGCCCTTCACCCCATGCCAGTTGTCTGACCTTTCAGGCCCAGGGTGCGGCAGTAATAATAACCAGGGATGCAGATGTCGTCATCCATATCAGGTTGCTTCTCTGGCATTGGCTCGAGGGTGGATATTGTGGGCACTCCACCTAGTGACCTTGGATCCTTTGTACTGATTCTCCATATCTTTACTTTTAACTGCCCACACCCAACACTTTTTGTAGGCTCCCTTTCGGACCACTGGAGAGGCTCACCTAGAAACTGGAAGTACTGGGGTGCTTACATCCCCAGAGGCAGTCCTTATAGCCCAGCTTCCTGAGTTCCCCTGTAGAACCAGCACCTTCTGCAGTTTCTTTCTGCAGCCACCTTTTGGGGCCTCACCTGAAATCACACCTGGTTTCCCCCCTCCCTCTGATCTTGCCCAGGGAGTACTTCCTTAATTAACAAGGCACTTGGATGGAAATCCTGGTTTCACAGTCCATATCGAGGTAGGATTGCCAGATTTACCAACTAAAGATATGAGTTAATAATAATAACAATAATACTTCATAATAAAAATAACAAATAAAATAAAAATTAATAAAGGGCCAGTAAAATTTGAATTTCACACAAGCAACACATAATTTTTTTTTTTTTTTTTTTAGAGGGCAGTCTCACTCTGTTGCCCTCAGTACAGTGCCATTGTGTCACACCTCACAGCAACCTCCAACTCTTGGGCTTAGGTGATTCTAATGCCTCAGCCACCCGAGTATCTGGGACTATTGGTACCTGCCACAATGCCTGGCTATTTTTTTGTTGCATTTTGGCTGGGGCTGCATTCGAATCTACCACCCTTGTTATATGACGCCCTACTCAATGAGCTACAGGTGCTGCCCAATAATTTTTAGTATAAGTGTGTCCCATTCAATTTTGAGACATACTTGTACTAAAAAATATTTATTATTTATCTGAAATTCAAATGTAGTTGAGTGTCCTATATATACAGGGGGTGCCAAAAAATGTATAGATATTTTAAGAAAGGAAAAAATTGTATTACATTTAATACTCAAGTCATGTTTGATTTCTGCAATTACAAGAGGTGCTCAATGTGATTTGTATTCATCTTATCAGTATATATTGTTACAATTTTAATATAATTTTTTCCTTTCTTAAAATGTCTATACATTTTTTTGGTACCCTCTCTATGTATGTGTGTGCATACACACACACACACACACACACGCACACACACACACACACATAAGGAACTTTACCTCTGGAAAACCCAGTTTAGGACAACTACTCTGATTGGACCAACTTAGAGCACCATCTTGTCTCTGAACCCAATTACCACAACAAGTGTGCTAGGATGAGGATTTGTTTAGATTAATAAGAGTCAAACCCAAACCCTAATGGTGAGTGATGTCAAGTCCTGCCAAACATTAGGGTTGATTGTATCATGTGGGAAAGGCTGGTGTGGATGTTGGGGTGACACTCACTTCACCATGAAGTTACTTCTAGTGATTCCCAGAAGCGGTGGTACACAACATCCAGGTGAACACCAGACTAGCACATTACCCCTTGGGGAAAATATAGGGTTAGGTTCCTTCCAGCAACTGGTCACAACATCTTTGCCAGCCAAGAAAAATTAAAATAAATATAAGATACAGGAATAATACATGTTCATAGTAAGTTTTATTTTAACAAATAAATCTAAAATATTTTCCACTCAAGATGCAACCAATATAAAAATTTTGAGCTATTTTATCTTTTTCTTCATACTAAATCTTTATAATATTGTGTGCATTTTATACCTCTAATGTGTCTCAATTCAAAGGCTAAATTTTCACTGGATGTGCCCAATCCCCGTTTAGATTTCATCAATTAGATTTACATACTCAAGTCATTCAACTCTCTTTAATATTCACATCTGTGTTGACAATTTGTTTATATCTTATAGGAGAATTGACTTAACTTTGAAGTAAAAGCATAATATAGGTTTTGAAACTTAATCTAAATTAAGGAAATTCACTAACTCTGTCGTCAACTTGAAATTGGTAATACTGAATTCAAAGAAGAACTACATAAATTCAAGGGCAATTCCAAATTTGGGAATATAAACAAAGCCTTTTAAATTTTTTCTTTGTCTTTTTGCAGCTAGTTTACACAGCACAGTTTAATCTGTATATTGATTCATATTAGAAAAATTGTAAAATCAATATTGATTTGTATATTTAAGTTTTAATTTCAAAATGAAATCTAGAACCTCTCTAGTCATAAATAAACTCTTTTGTTTAGAGCTTTAAATTCTACTTGTTCATATGTGCTACCAAAAATCCTAAATAATATTGCCAATTTTTCTTTTATTATTGGATAATTGTCAAATGCTATTTTGTTACAAGAAAATTTAGACTTGGAGTTAACAGTACATTAATTTTTTTTAAACTCTTCTCTGGCTCAAACAATGGGCATTGGCAAAGATCATTAAATACATTGTCTTTTGTTCCTTTTAATAGTTCCAAAAACTGGTTATGATTTATGTATTAATGAAACTTTGTATAATCTAAAAATGAAAGCATAAATATTTTTAACATGTGTCATGCAGTGCAATAAAGCGATAAGGGAATTATCAATCTCATTTTAAAATTTTAGTCAATTTGGACTTTTAAACTAACATAGATCAGTTTATTTATTTATTTTTCTTATTTTATTATTAAATCATAGCTGTGTACATTAATATGATCAGGGGAAACACATTTTCATCACACTAGTTAACATAGCCTTCCTGGCATTTTCTTAGTTATTTTGCTAAAACATTTACATTCCACATTTACCAAGTTTTACATATTCCCTTATAAAATGCACCCCCAGGTGTAATCCCATCAATCCCCCTCCCTCTACCCACCACCCCCCTCCCTCCCCACCCATTCCTCCTTCCCCCTATTCTTAGGTTGTAACTGGGTAATAGCTTTCATGTGAAGGTCCTAAATTAGTTTCATAGTAGGGGTGAGTACATTGGATACTTTTTCTTCCGTTCTTGAGACACTTTACTAAGAATATGTTCCAGCTCCATCCATGTAAACATGAAAGAGGTAAAGTCTCCATATTTCTTTAAGGCTGCATAGTATTCCATGGTGTACACATACCACAATTTATTAATCCATTCGTGGATTGATGGACATTTGGGCTTTTTCCATGACTTAGCAATTGTGAATAGGGCTTCAGATCAGTTTATTGTGATTACAATTTTTTTTATATCTAGCTGAACTTTATTTTTTTTAAATATAAAATATTCTGAAGTATGTGTGCTCTTATTTTGATATTTTAGGCTGCAAATTGTCAACCGTGCTTTGTAAATTTCAAACTCTAACGAGAAAATATACTCAATTATTTAATTGTGAAGTATTTTTTATATTGTATGATTCATCTAAAGACAAAATTATTTATATTTCAAATGTTTAATTAAATGATCTTTAGTATTGTTAGAAATGTGTACAATCTGCATTGTTTTGTGTTTTAACTAAAGACTTTTCAATTTTAACATTTTAACTTTTAAAATCTTTTTCTTATAGTTTGATAACTACATTTTTATAACTAAAGTAATAATTTCTTTGTTGTAACTTTATTTTAAATTGGCTTTTTGAGCATATACATGATTCCAAACTGTTCCACAGCTGGTTAATATTATGAACTAAGATCTTATTGAAAATTGGTTCTAATATTTTGGAAATTTAATTTTTATTTCAGTGGATTAATTTCTTCAATTCTTTTTTATCTTTTAGATAAGATTTCTTATTAAATTTATTAGGTCCATTTAATATTATTCCCTATCATCTCCATGACTGATTTTGAAAATCAAGCAACTTCTCTATTTTGCTCTGATGCAATGATTTATCTATTTTTTTTCTAGAGAGGAATCAGAATTTATTATGGAATATATCATGTAACATCAATTAGTCTCCTGAGACTGAGTGTTAGATTATTTAAAGAAAAGGAATGGGAGAATTAATATTGTTAAATGCTCACTATGTATTGCTATCTGGACTTTAGGAATATTTTGATGCCATTTCATGTCACATGACTTCCTTCCCAAAGACATCTTTATTTGGACAATATATTTCATTATTATTAATTGGATAATATGTTTAAATAAATAAATTATTAATAGACAAACTAACCTCCTAGTTAGTTGTTTGTTGTCCAGTAAGTTTTATTATTTTAGAATTGTGCAGATATTTAGTCTTTTTAATATCTTATTTTTTTACATTAACCAATAAAAATTGTGTATATTTGCTGTATACAAGATGTTCTGAAGTATATTGACCAAATCAAGCTAATTAACATATTGCATCACCTCACAAATTTATCTTTACTTGTGGTAAGAACACTCAAAATTCACTCTCTTAGCAATCTTTAAGTACATACACATTACTGTTAACTATAGTCACCATACAGCACCATAGATCTCTTGAAGCTTTTCTTTCTGTCCAACTGAAGTTTTGTATTTTTTGACTAATGTCTCCCCAATACCATTCTACCCTGCCCACATACCTCCTGTTAACCACCCTTCTACCTTGTGGTTCTATGAATTTAAATTTCTTAGTTTCCAAATATAAGTAAGATCATGCAATATTTATCTTTCTATGCCTGGCTTATTTCATTAAATATAATGCATTCTAGATTAATCTATGTTATCACAAATAGATCACTATGAAAGTTTTGAGACAGATTGCACTGCGGTCTATTATTACACTTCCATGAAACACAGTCAACAGAATCCTTTCTGATTCATCTGTGCAAGTTTAAGCTTACTCAGGTTATCAGTATTGCAAGAAGGGTTACATATAATTTCAATTTAAAACCATATAGTTGAAACAAGTCATATCTAAACCCTGCGTGGGAGCCAAGTAACAGCTTCCCTGCAACTAGGCACAGTGAGTCTGGGGAGACAAGACTCCAGACATCTCTGGCTGGTGGGGTCTGCCTATGATCATCCCTTTGAGGATACAGGGAGCCAACAAGGGACTTCTGAACCCCAGGAGGACAAAAACAGTGGAAAACTGGCAAGTGGCTGCATGTGTTTGATCGACCTAATCACGCCTGTGTGAGTACAAGCAGCAATGAGACTGCAAACTGGAAAGGCCTTACTTGTGAACTGTTTTGGTGTTCTTGGACTTGGCGCTCAGTTGAGCTGCCTTGGGAAGAGCTTGAGCAGAAGTGTGGAGAACTTTGGGCATTGTCTGGGGCCCCAGACTGAGCCACTGAGCTGGGTGCAAGAAGCCATTGTGTGAAAAAACTGCTCCGGCAAGCTCCACTCTCAGGGTCCCAGAGCAAGGATCAGGTGGGACAAAGTAACCTAGTGACTGAGCAATCTAAAGACAGGGACTGAACTGCCTTACATCCTTTAAACTTAGGGGCAGAGGGAGATGGTTTTGGCACACTGCAGCCTTGGGCTGTTGCCCTGGGTAGAGTGCCATGACATCACAGCTCATAGCAATCACAAACTCCTGGGCTTGGCGCCACCCAGACCTCCATAATAGCTGCGCAGCCACACCCCACCAGTGACCCGCACCCACTGGGCCTCCACATTCCCTGAGCAGGAACTGCAGGAGCCATGCAAACCTGCGTCCTCCCTCCTATTTCTGTATCTTCCCAGCCTCCACGCTAGCATGTTCATCTGGCCAGAAACTCTGGTAGCTGTGTGCCCTCTGGAGCCCTCCCTGCCTCTGCGCAGAGCCCTTCTCCTGTCCAGAGACTGCTGAAGCCTTGGGTTCTCTGTGCCAAAGTCACTGGGCGCCAGACACTCCCAGAACTGTGTGTACCACCCCCAGCCCTGTTGCTGAATCTGGGTGTGTCACACACTGGAGCTGCTTCCACAATCAGAACTCTGTAGGTGGAGCGGCCCCAGAAGAACTACACAGGGTCACTTCCTACAAAGATCCTGCAACAATAGAGTGATCCTGCTGGGGTCTAATCTTGGAGAGACACATCCCCAACTCTGAGGATGGCCAGAGGCAACGATGAAAAACAATCATGAGGCAAAATCAACAGAAAAACTCTGGCAATATGAATAATCAGAGTAAATAAACTCCCCCAAAGATCAATGGGGCAGAAACAGCACAAGACCCCATGCACAAACAAATAGCTGAGATGTCAGAAATTGAATTCAGGATCTGGATAGCAAATAAGATCGAACAAAAATTCTAAAAGTTATCTCAAGAATTCAACGGATTCAAAAAGCATATGACCAAAGATTTTGACACATTGAAACAAGAAGTTGCATCCCTCAAAGACCTGAGAAACACAGTAGAATCCCTCAGTAACATAATGGAGCAAGCAGAAGAAAGGATTTCTGATATTGAAGAAAAAGCTTTCGAATGCTCCAAAACCCTCAAAGAAGAAGAGAAATGGAAAACAAAAACAGACCACTCTCTCAAAGAGCTCTGGAATAATTCGAAGAAAACAAATATTCATCTTATAGGGATCCCCGAAAGTGATGATGTGGTTTCACAAGGCACAGGGTCTCTGCTTTATGAGATTATGAAGGAGAACTTTCAAGATATGCCAAAAGATTCTGAAATTCAGATAGCAGACAGTTTCAGAACTCCATCATGACTAAACCCAAATAAGATATCCCCCAGACACATCATAATCAATTTCACTAAAGTTAATATGAAGGAGAAAATTTTGAAAGCTGCCAGATGAAAGAAAACCATTACCTATAAGGGGAAGAGTATTAGAATAACTGCAGATCTCTCTGCTGAAACCTTTCAAGCTAGAAGAGGATGGTCATCGACCTTTAATCTCCTATAACAAAATAACTTTCAACCCAAGATCCTGTACCCAGCTAAACTGAGCTTCATTTATGACAAAGAAATTAAATACTTCAATGACATTCACATGTTGAAGAAATTTGCCACAACTAAACCAGCTCTCCAGGACATTCTTAGACCTATCCTTCATAAAGACCAGTGTAATTCTCCACCACAAAAGTAAACTGACCCAAAAAATTTTTGATCAAATTC
>CAUYPK010117887.1:0-26538 GCA_963574355.1 Loris lydekkerianus
ATCTTTGAGGGCTGCAAATTCTTGCTTCAGTGTGTCTAAGTCTTTGGTGGTTTTGTCTTTAAATTCGTGAGATTCTTGAGACAGCTTTTGAATTTCTCCTCGAATTCCTAGTTCCATTTTGTTAATCTCGTTTGCCATCCAAATTCTGAATTCAATTTCTGACATCTCAGCCAGTTGTTTGTGGATGGCATCTTCAATTACATCTGCCATATCTTTTCCGGGGGGGGGGGGGGGTTGTTATATTCTGGTTATTCATTTTACCAGAGTTTTTCCGCTGATTTCGCCCCATGATTATTTTACTCCCTTTGATTTCTCCCCTGGTGCTTTGTTGAGGACCTGTACAGTGCTGTGACTTGAGAACCTGGGGCCCTGTTTGATTTAGAGTGGCTAAGTAGTTCTGTCTTGTTTTCAGCTGGTTTCTGTTTGACCCTAGTGAAACAGTTACTTCTGGGTTGAAGTCTCAGCTGTGGAGAAATACCAGCAATTAAGTCACCCCACCCACCACAGGCAACAATTGGAAAAGGAAAATCAAACCTTCCTACAATTACACACCCAGGGCACCACCTGGATAGTCCCCAAGTGATTGGCTTAGTTCAAAAGGTCCAAATCAATTGTCTCAGTCAGCAGCTGTCTCATGTGGAAGAGTTTAAGAGGTCTCTGGGAACTGGATCACAGGGGTCTGGTGACTGCTCTAATATGGCTTGCTCCAGTGCTGCATGGAGTCAGGAGGAGCCACCTAGCAAATAGATCAGTCTCGGAAGGTTGTTGCCTCCTTCCCCACCTTGCAGCTCTGTCACACCCAGTCACTGGTAGCCCCACAGGGCTGTGACCCAGTCAGTTGTCTGCAGTGAACAGATATTCCAGAGATTTGCACCTGCCTAAATCACAGGGTAGTCTGTATCTGCTTGTCCGGGCCGCTGCTCTCTGTCTTTATCCAGCGTGGGTGAGGCCTGTCAACCTTGGGCACTTGATGGAGGCTGGAGGTGTTCACTCAGTTTCAGCCCCACCCTTAGTTTATGTTACTGGGTGAACGGAACAACCCTGTGGGAGTTTATTTCTGACCCTGCTAGATTCCTCTGTAGAGGAGAGGCTGATTTGAGTTTCCAGAACCTGTGCCTCAGGCCCTGTCTTTGCTCCTGTGTATTTGCAGCATGATTGTCAGCTGTAGCCTCTTGGCCTCCTTTGTCTATAGGCTGGTGATCCCCGGCGGGCTGGGGGCCTCTTAGGCTCAGGAAAGTGGTCCGCTGGATCAGCGCCCCCCCCCCCCCCGGGAGTTTCCCGGCTCTGTGGGTGCATTTTCTAGTCCCCGTGTTCCACCCAGGTCAGTACCGCCTCAGGCAAACCCTTTACTCATGAGGCCTGTGTTTCAGTCCCAGGTCTGTTCTGTGATGGTTGCCATCTGAGAAGATGCTCGGCCTCATCTGGTTCCCCGGGGAGACAGGAGGAGTGGCTATGGGATATCTGGGGGTGGGCCTTGTTATTGCTGAAGATGGCTGTTGCTCTACACCTTGGGGCACCACCACTCAGGTGTGATTCCCTCTTAGCCGACCGTCGTCTCCTCCTGTGCTGCAGAATCAGCACTGGCCAGCTGTAGTCCAGGTCCTGTCTACACTTCTCGAGAGTTCACCCAAGAATCTGGACTCCTGGGGGGCAGTTCTCCAGATCATGAAGTGAGAGTGGGGGGGAGTGCTGGGAGCTCAGAGTTGCAGGTCATAACACCAAGCTCATTGAGACCAAATGAACAAATAAACAGATACAAAGGCTACCAGGCACACGAGCCCATAGATACAGAAACAGATGGAAACACACAGACATACAGACAACACCCACGACAACAGCAACATAAAAACAACTGATGGCTTGGGAGAGGTGGGCTACACGTCCGTCCTGTCTGCCATCATGCTCCGCCTCCTCCTGTTTCCGTTGAACAGATTTGTAACTCAGTGCTTTTCAGTCGTATTTTCTACTAAGTGGTATTTAGAAATAGTTGGTTTTTCCAACTGTCTGAGGCCCTAAGTTTCTCTGTTCTTTCCTCTTATTTCTGTTAGAAAGCAATCTTGTGGGTACTCTTTCTTATAAGGCCTTGCTAAATATAGCAAGGAAAAACCATTATTCACTATTTCACTAATATTTTGGTACTTCCCACCTCATCTCTAGATCTGCATTTGTCTGCCCTCCATGTAGTTGTGAGCAGTTGTATCACATACTACACGACAATGTAGTTTTTTAAAACCCTTTCTGTATGCCTCTAAAAAAGCAAAGAGCTATGGGTCTCTGCTGAATACTAACTGCAGCCTCCAGATCAGCCATGTTACGCGTTTGGCTGTAAGGAATTAGGAGCTGTTTGTTTCTTCTTGGTGACTCAGTCACTCATCCACTTGCCGTTCTCTCCTTTTCTTGCCTTTGATAGGTGGTGGTGTACACAGAAAGCAGCCCGGGGACAGCTGCTGGAGGCCATTCACCAGATGCCATGAAGGCCGCCAGGGTGGAAGAATGCTGACGTGCCAGCATCTTTAGTCTACATTGTGTTCCCTTCTATTGCAGTCTCAGGGAAATGTTATTAAGAGAACATATTTGGAGAAATAAGAAGGTTGTTTTCCACTTTTAGTGACCAACATGTAGTAAGATGGACATCTTGTTCTACAAAATACAAAGTTCTATGGTCTCAAAGAAGCAAGTCCCTATTTAAAAGTGATCATAAATAAAAACAGACCTGAGTGGATATGAGAATGTTTGTTAGTGGCAGAAGAGTCAAAAAATGGCAGTTTATTCATCTGTGTGCCACTTGTTTTATACTAAGCCTCATGTTTTTTTGGGAACCGATCGATAATCACATTGTCAGCCACGTGAAGTCCTACTCTTACAGATACCTCATAAACAGCTACGACTTTGTGAATGATACCCTGTCTCTTAAGAACAGCTCAGCTGGGGCCCACTACCCATACTTGATTAACCACGAGGAGAAGTGCCAAGCACAGGACATCCTCCTTTTACTGTTTGTAAAGACCGCTCCTGAGAACCACGCTCGACGTTCTGCAATCAGAGCAACATGGGGCAATGAGAAGCATGTCCGGTCTCAACTGAATGCCAACATCAAAACACTATTTGTCTTAGGAACTCCTAATCCACGGCAGGGAGAAGCAATGCAAAGAAAATTGGTTCTGGAAGATCAAAAGTACCATGATATAATACAGCAAGACTTTGTGGATTCTTTCTACAATCTTACTCTTAAATTACTTATGCAGTTGAGTTGGGCAAATACCTTTTGTCCACATGCCAAATTCCTTATGACTGCTGATGATGACATATTTATTCACATGCCAAATCTTATTGAATACCTTCAAAGTTTAGCACAAATTGGTGTCCAAGACTTTTGGATCGGTCGTGTTCATCGTGGCGCCCCTCCCATTAGAGATAAAAACAGCAAATACTATGTCTCCTATGACATGTACCAGTGGCCAGCTTACCCTGACTACACTGCTGGGGCTGCCTACGTAATCTCTGGTGATGTAGCTGCCAAAATATATGTGGCATCACAGACCCTTAATTCCAGCCTTTATATAGACGATGTGTTCATGGGCCTCTGTGCCAATAAAATAGGGATAGTACCACAATACCATGGGTTTTTTTCTGGGGAAGGTAAAACTCCTTATCATCCCTGCATCTATGAGAAAATGATGACATCTCATGGACATGTACAGGATCTTTACTACCTTTGGAAGAATGCTACAGATCCGAAGGTAAAAAATATTTCACAAGGTTTTTTTGGTCGGATATACTGCAGGCTAATGAAGATAGTTCTCCTTTGCAAATTTACCTATGTGGACACATATCCTTGTTGGGCCGCGTTTGTCTAACAGTACTTGAATGTTGTATGTTTTCACTGTCACTGAGCCAGACCTGCATGGGAAACGTTTAAATGTTTGTCTACCTTACATAAAATGAATATGAAAGTCAAAAGAAATATTTTGAAAGTCCAGTCTACCAGAATGTTTCTTTGATTCTAGAAGCTATCTTATATAACTTATCTACTTCATTGCCTAAATTCATTTCCAGGAATTCATATTTAGAAAAGTGTACATTATTAATGAAAACAAAACTGAAGGGAAATTCAAGTTATCATTTAACTCATGTATTTGCAGTGGGGGGGAGGTTAAGAAGCCTCGTTGTTAGTTAACTGCTTGCGGAAAGTACCATTTTCAAAGAAATGAATATATTGTTAGACCAGGTATACAAGTTAATTTTTGTTAAGGAACATTTGGTGGAGGTGGTCAGAGAAGGGAAAGGTTAGCATAAGAGAGAGTATGTGAATCTGGTGAAAGAAAGTCTCTTAAGAGGAGATAGAGGAAAGTGTACACCATTCATTATAAACAGCCAAATCGTAAATCCATGTATCTATTTTTTACCTTCATGGTGTTGGAGTCATTTAAAATACATTTTTTTTTTTTTCAAAGTTTAAAATGAACCTTGAGAAAAGTTATTGGCTCTGTCCTAACTGGTACTTTATTTTATATATATATATATATATGAATAATTTTTAATTTTAGAAAATGACACAAAATGTGGATGGTTTGTTGCTCATAGGGCCTTTCTTTAGGGAGAAATCATTGTTAATTTAAATAAGCTGATTTTAATTTAATAAAATTTTCAACTGGTTTTTAGATATTCAATATTGGTCTGAACTTAAGGCAGTTATTTGAATGTACTTTACATGGAGGAACATAACAATGGGAACTTCAAAACAAAGGAAATACAGAACATTAGAAGTCTCTTTTCTCCATAATAAAATTTTAGTGACTACATCTTTGTACTAATTACTAAAATTAGCTTACCCCTCTCCAACAAGGTCTCTTAAACTCTATAGTACTTTGTTCCAAGTTCAGAGTTTTTAA
Organism: Loris lydekkerianus; assembly: GCA_963574355.1. Lineage (NCBI taxonomy): Eukaryota > Metazoa > Chordata > Mammalia > Primates > Lorisidae > Loris > Loris lydekkerianus. The sequence continues at coordinate 4,893 of CAUYPK010117887.1, forward strand.
ATTGGGAGTATTAAACCTCAAGGCTATAATATCAAAGACAATCTTTTTTCATCAAATAACTCTCAGAAGTGATCTTTCTATCATTTACATATTGCAGACTTGAAGGCAGAGTAACAGTGATGGAAAAGTCACCAGAATGAGGTGAAAACATTTGTAAAGCTACATGTTTCTTGTAATCACAGGGATGTGGCTCAGATTTAAGTGATGTTTGATTTACAAAGCAGGATAAAATGCGGCTGTGATGCAAACTACCTCCTCTGACTACAGAAAGAATTAGATGATACCTATTGCTAGGAAGATAATATGAAGGCCCAAATGATGACTTCAGCAAAAGTAGCTGGACTGATTGTAAAACCTTGACTGCACAGGTACCTGTTAAGGATAATAAGATATCTCATTTAATAAGATGATGTCTGAAACATGCAAAACAAGACTGAGGAAGGTTTCCCAGTATACCAACTGGATTATGATATTTACAATTTTTTTAGCAGGTAGCTTTTTGAAAATGTTTACAGAAATTATTAATTTTTTTTCTATTTTGAAATTTGAGGCTTGTTTACATTGCTTAGATAATTTAGTATCTTTAATGTCAGAACTACAGTATCTCATACTCTGGGCTGTAGTTACTTTTAGAATAGGGTCAAGGTTTTAGAGCATTACAGTTTAACTTTTCAAACCAATTAAAAAAACTGTGAGAACAAAAGCACGTTTTGACAAAACAGGCTTATGATTAATTTTTATTAGTTTATTCTTTAATAACCTTTTTGGCCTTTTGACCATACATACTCTTGTGTATCTATCATTGGAACTTTAAATTGCTATTGGTTGAAAACATCAGCTCCACTGGCTGTGAAAGTGATCTTGTTTACACCAAAACTTTTGTGAAATAGCTATTTATTCGCTAAATGAGCTCTCCTGAACTGCATTTTCTTTTCATTTTTGCTATAACAGAATGGAGCAGGTTTAAATTTTGGGAAATATGAAGGTACTTCGTTTTTTTATAAGAAGGAAGTTGCTAGATGATTCCATCGTCAGACTTAAAAGAATAGTATTTGTAAATAAAAGGGTTCCAACCTTGTGAAAAAGAAGGAAAAACTTTTTGGTGCTCTAATGCAGGGCTATCTTTTCTAAAAATGTCAACAAAGGGAAAATAAACAATCACCATGGATGGTCATTTGAGTTGAATAGAAGATGATTATACACAGTGTTAAATTTTTTTTACCTTTTGGTTGGTTTGCATCTTTTTTCCATAATTTTATACTAAGATGTTAAACATTTGTACTATTTGAATTTTTCTCTTATATGGAAAAATAATTGGTGGGTATAAAAAAATCTATGATTTCCAATAAAAAAAAATTGTCAGTAAATGTGTAAAGTCTGGCGTGAACACTATTCATGTAATCAACTCATTCAGTTTAATGAGCTATACAGTCTCAGTCCTCGGCTTGTTGGGGCTTGCCGCTGTTTCATTATAGGTTTTTATTGTACCTTTTGTATATTTAGATATGTTAGAATTGCCTTTAGTATTCACTGCAGTAACATGTTGTATGGGTTTATCTAGGAGCAACAGGCTGTACCATATAGCCTAGGCGTGTAGTAGGCTGTACCATCCAGGCTTGTGTAAGTACACTCTTTGATGTGCACACAATGCAAAGGTGCCTAACAACACATTTCTCAGAATGTATTCCTGTTACTAAGCAACGCATGACTATGATCTGTTCAAAGAGGAATGAAATAACCTGTAATCCCAGTGCCTTAAGATACCATTTGAAAAGGTTATATTCTCCTTTTATCTGATATTGTTAGCTATCCAAACAAATAAATTTAGCCTTACTCTCTTGACGTCAGGAGTGTCCATATGCCTCCATGGAGTGTTTCATGCTTTGGTATATTTGCATATACCATGTTCTCATCTGCTTTTCACCTGATTCCTGCTCAATTCTTGGCAGAGCATATAGCATGAGTTAGCCTACATATTTTTTAAAACTTGGAAGCATCTGAATTATTTAGTTATAGTAGAACTCTTCACTTGCAAGACATGGTTGGGGTGTTCGTAGTTGGGACTAAACTGATGATTACTGGGAAGGATTAATTAACTTGACCTATGTTTGAGGAGTTTAATTGGACACCATGGCTGCAATGAGAATGGAACCAAGGAACTCTTGAATGCAGGGTTTTTCATTTTGCTATAATGGTAAGAGGAAGATAAAATGTCTCCCTTTTTCTTTCCAATCACTTCTGCATTCTGCAGTGAGATGATCCTTAGTCACAGCTTTCATTATAATACTCCTTTGCTCCAGACCTCAAAGGCTCCTTACCATCTCCAGCGTCAAATCTCAGTTTTTTTGGTGGTCTTCCTGGTCCTTAAGTGCAACCTTTTGACTGAATCCAAATTTTACATAATAAATCTTTTATTAAAAGGTGTGCAGCAGGGAAGGATGAACTGACTGTGCTGACTTTTTGTGCTTAATAAAAGGATAACCAATCTTGAAACCAGAAGGCCACAGGTTCCCCACCCCTGACTCCATTTCAATAGCTTGATCTTTCCCCTCATTACTACTATTAACTGTCACAAATTTCAATCATGATTCTACCCTGCCTAAGTTGGTTTTTCTTGCCAGGAACACGGTTTCTCCTGTACCTGTTGAAATCTTAAATATCTGATCCTACCTTCGTTCTTTCTTTCTTTTTTTCTTTTTGTTTTTTTTTTTTTTTAGAGACAGAGTTTCACTTTATCACCCTTGGTGATAAAGAGCTGTGGTATCACATACAGCTCACAGCAACCTCCAACTCCTGGACTTAAGTGATTCTCTTGCCTCAGACTCCCAGTAGCTGGGACTACAGGTGCCTGCCACAACACTGGGCTATTTTTTGTTGCAGTTTGGCTGGGGCTGAGTTTGAACCTGCCACCCTCAGAATGAGGGGCCAGCGTCCTACCCACTGAACCACAGGCACTAGCTACCGTCATTTCTTCTTTAAGCATCTTCTCCTCCTCCCCAAATCATACTTCATCCCATATATTACTTCCTACCTACTAAAGGTTCCCCGTGGTTTTTATTTTAATTCTGAAGGGAGGAACTGGCATGTTCCTATCACATGGCACTCAAAATCATTTTTTTTTTACAAATATAATATGATAATGTCATTCTGGCAAGCCATTCAAATATGAAAAGAGTTGAATTATTCAGAACCCTTAAGGGATACTATCTGGCATAACATTTTACCTGTACTAAAGGTTTATAATTTGGTCAACAAAATCTGAATGCTTCCTATATGCCAAGCACATTACACCAACAGCTCTAGCCCCAACAAACTTGTACTAGTTATGCAGCAAAACTCAAACCTATGAATCAAGAGGAAATGAGAAAAGTAGAGATTAAACTGATCAGAGATTGGTCCTCTTAAGGTCTATCATAGCTGGTGGTAGAACAAAAATGATAGTTATAGAGATTCTATCTCGTGATTAATTCAGTGGCTAATTTTTACCTTTTCTTAAAGTTCTTTCACAAGAACATAGAGATTTTTTTTGTTTCATTAATCAAGAGCTGTAACTTTTTTTTGCGTTTCTCATGAGAAGTATGATTTGATGTTCAACTGGAAATTAATACAAGAATTTATCTATTAACTTAAAGGCCACATTTACCTGAGGCCTTTCTGATTATAAAAGTATGTATGGGTTTTAGTAATAGTAAAAGTCCCAAAAATAAACTCAAGTAAGGAAAACAACACAACACGTCATCAAGTGATGCTTTTCAGAGATTCCCCACTAAGCATCCTCACACTCGGACGTGCTGAATTGGGCCATTCACTATAACTCAAGTATACATTTCAATCGGTAAGAGCCCGCATATGTTTCCTTGAATACATCTTAAAGTGGATGACTACAAAGTAGTCCAAGCAATCAAATATTGTCTTTACTCAGGTGCAAGTTCCTAAAGTTTGTTCATTCTACAAGCTATTTGTTTGGAAGCCTGCTAAGAGTGAAGCACTGCGATAGACCCTGGGATTAAGGCAGCCCACAAGTCAAATTGTATGGCTATAAATAACATCACTAGCACTAGAGTAAACAATGATGGAGATTCTTTAAAAAAGAGTACTTCCCAGTGTTTTTGGTCTTTACCACCTTAATTTTGGTTTTCTGAACCATGTAGCATTCATATGCATGCAAACAGCAAAGATAGCACTAATCTGTATAAACTTTTGGGGGAGCCAAGCACCTTTAAATGTGTTTAAGACAGTTTATTCAATATCAACAATGATTTACATTTACTATTCTCTTGATAGTCCATTTTTTAAAACACTGAATCCTTAGAAAACTGGTTTGTGTCATTTTCAGCTCTTTTGTTTGCTTTTGTGAGATTCATGAGTTTTGTTCTCAGATTCAGGAATGAAGCATATAGAATAAATATTGTGATTTTCATCTGGGAAAAATAAGTGCTGAGGCTGAAACCAGAAGATCCCTCCCACACCCTGGGGGTCTCCAGTCCTACCTGCTGGGGGAAAGGTCTCCACTGGCTCTCGGCTCCAGCTCAGAGTTCTCCCTGTTGTGACTACTTTCAAGGACTTCTTCATTCTGAAGTGAAAGAAATTTTGGTAAGATTTGGTATTTGGGAGGCTCTTCATCTATATTTTTCTTTCCCTCAGTTTCTACATTTGATTTTGGGTTCGATTTTCTGGATGAGCATAAATCCCAGTTTACCATCCCGCTCCCTTTCTTGGGTTTTCCCCAGCCATTCTGGGATCTGTTACAGTGCACCCTTTAGGTTTCCTTCAGGCATGTCAAAAACTCATCCTCAAACACAGGTATCTTCCTCCTCCACCACCAAGGGCTATTCCCATTGTACTCCTCCTCTCCCCACTGAATCGTGAAAACATTCAGAGTTTGAGTCATGAGGGACAATAAAGAGATCACTGGATTCACCATCTCTCTCTCTCCCCCTTTTTTTTGGTGAGAAATCAAGGTCTAGAAAAGTGTGGCTTGCCAAGGCCAGCGAAAGCTGGAAGAAGAGATGAGGCAGGCCCAGGGTGGGCTTCGCAGACAGGTTGTACAAGTCGCAAGTCCCACCAACCCCACTGAACTGGCTCCTCATCACCTGTCCACCGCGCAGTGTAGAGGATGGGTCTCGGGGTGAGCTATGAGAGACCTTAGGGAACCTCAGTTAACCTCTCTGTGTCTTGATTTCCTCACCTAGAATATGGACCCCATGGCACTACCTAGCCTGTAAGTCTGTGTTAAAGATTAAATGTTTTGTGTAGTGCCTGGCAGGTAGCAAGCACTCAAATGCTGGCTAATTGGCTATTAGTTAATTTTATGACACTTATTGCTCTCAGTATATTATACAAATTCACTTCATTGTTAAAACTGTATTTTCTTGAGAATAAACTGAGTAGGAGTTTTAGGGTTTTTTTGAGGATTAAATGCTTAGTGTTATTCTAAAAAAGAGCCATGCCTATTTAATTTCTGAGAAGACACTATCAGGATAGATTCATATTCCTTGACATCCACTCAGTGCCTGGAATGTGGCAATGTGCCAGGTGTTTTGAAATTAATAAAGGGGTGAAATTTTAAAGTCCATCTTCATAAGTGAAGATGTAAGTCTTTGTTGTATTTACCTTATTTGGGTTTCTCCTTGAATTACCTTTTTTAATTTCAAATTTTTCTCTACATTGTCACTGGGACCATTGGAACAGTATAGTAGACTGAGGTATTTTAGCAGGCTATACATTCCATAAAGGGCTAATAACCAGAAACTCAAGCAAATGGGCAAGGAAGCATCAAACAACCCCATTAAAAAGTGGGCAAAAGACCTTAATAGAAGTTTTTTCAAGTAGATAGACTAATGGCCAATAAGCATATGAAAAAAAGCTCAACATCTCTAATCCTCGGGGAAATGCAAATCAAAACTAGAATGAGATATCACCTAAGTCCAGTGAGAATGGCTTTTATCCAAAAGTCACAAAACAATAGATGCTTGTGTGGATGTGGAGCTATGGGAACACTTATCCCAGTGGTTCTCAACATTCCTAATGCCGCGAGCCTTTAATACAGTTCCCTGTGGGTCGTGACCCATAGGCTGAGAACCACTGACTTGTACACTGTTGGTGGGACTGCAAACCAGAACAACCTCTATGGAGACACCTCAAAGAACTAAAAGTAGACCTGCCATTTGATCCAGTAATTCCACTACTAGATACTCACCCCAAGGAAAAAGACATCGTATAAAAAATACACTTGTATTTGAATGTTTATAGCAGCCCAATTCACAATTGTAAAGATGTGGAAACAACCCAAGTGCCCATCAATACCTAAGTGGATTGATAAAATGTGCTAGAGGTATGCTATGGAGTAAGACTGTTGTAAAAAATGGTGAACTAACATCTTGTGTAACAACCTGTATGGAACTGAAGATCATTCTTCTAAGTGAAGTATCATAAGAATGGAAAATCAAACACTAAATGTACTCACTATTAAATTAGAACTAATTGCTCCACACTTGAGCACACAATATGCTGGTAAAACTCAGCAGAAACCAAGCAGCTGAGCGTAGGAGGAAGGGACAGGTAAGTGCACAGCTAACAGGCACAATGCATGCTATCGTGGTGATAGGAACACTAATAACTGACTCACATTGCACAAAAGCGATTCATGTAGCCAAAGCGACTTTTGTGCCCTTGTAATTTTCTTGAAATTTCAAAAAAATAAAAGAAATGAAAGTGAATGTTGATTAAAAACTTGTCAACATTGTGTGTGTGTGTGTTGTGATACAAAGACCTACCTTTAAAATTAAGAACCAAATAACAATCCCTACAAAGGTAATCCTTTGTGGTAAAACTTTATTCTCACCATGTTTTTATTGTATAGTAAAACATCTAAGATTTAGACACTTAAGACTTAGAAGCTCGGGCGGGGCCTGTGGCTCAGTGGGTAGGGCACTGGCCCCATATACCGAGGGTGGTGGCAGGTTCGAAACTGGCCCCAGCTAAACTGCAACAAACTGCACAACGGGTGTTGTGGTGGGTGCCTATAGTCCCAGCTACTTGGGAGGCTGAGGCAAGAAAATCACCTGAGCCCAAGAGCTGGAGGTTGCTGTGAGCTGTGATGCCATAGTACTCTACTGAGGGCGATAAAGTGAGATTCTGTCTCTAAAAAAAAAAAAAAAAAAGACTTAGAAGCTCAATTTCTAGGGAGTAATTCTTTATTTTCCTACTTATTTATGGCAAATTTAGTCTCTGAGGGTCAGAGTAAGTAATTGTCCTAGGATCAAAATGCAAATTTGTCACAGAGATAGATGGTAAACTGACCTCTGTTCTGAAAATGCACTTCCATTTCACTTTTTAAAAATCTTGTGTTTGTAATTAGGCTTATTGAGGAATAAGTTACATACCAAAAAATTAATCTTTTGATGCATACAGTTTATTACATTTTGATGAATTCATTACAGCTGTGAAACTAATACAATGAAGGTACAGATCATTTTCACCAGCCCCATATTCCCTTAGCACTCACTGCCCCCCTCCACCTCCGATTCCTAGAAACCCACTGTTCTGATTTCTGTCCCTATACTTTTTTTTGCTTTTCTGTGATGTCATGTAAATGGATCCTGGAGTAGCCTGTAGCCTTCTGAACCCAGCCCCTTTCACTAGCAAGATGCTTCTGTCATACATCCACCTCCCAGGCTTTGCCTCTATCCATAGTCAGTTACTTTTTATTGACTATTTTATAACCTATAGATGTACCACAATTTGTTTATTCCACAATCAATATTTTTAATCACGTATTACGGAAACATTACTGAAGCTTTATAAATCAGATCACAGTTTGTTTAAGTGAGTTATTTTACCTTCTCTCAGAAGGGAGTATAGATTCAGAAAAGGTCCTTTTGCGTAAGTGCTGCTAAGGGCAATTTAATGAGTAAACACACAGATCTCTTGTAAATTAGAAGTGGAAGTTGAAGGCTGAGCTCTTCCAAGATTGAGGGAGAGATGGGAAGTGTCCTTGCACAATAGGTGAGAGGGACAGGGACAGCCTGCTCAGCCAGTGGTGGACAATGTGACTAGAGCCATCTCCCTGGCTGGCAGAAAGCAATCAAAGTAAAGTGGTTTTATTACCTACAATATGGATCACAGAGATAGCAATTTTAAAATGTTCAGTGGACTACAGAAAACTATGGATCTTTAGTCTTTTTTGTAGGTATCTTCCCAAATGTGGTATCATATCCAGAAAGCAAGCTAACAAATAAAGAAGTATCTGGGATATGAGTTTTGCCAATTCAGCTCTAAAATAAAACTGCAATTTTATATTCCAAATTCATATACCTGGGGTGCCAAAAAATGTGTAAGTAATGTTATCTGTGTGTTACTTTTCATTTGTTGTAATCAGAAGTGTCTGGATGCTGATGGTAACCACTTTGAGCACCTCTTGTAACTGCAGAAGTCAAATGCGACTTGTGTCCTTTTGTTGTTGATATGTGTCAAGTATTATGATTTTAATACAGTTTTTTCCTTTCTTAAAATTTTAGTGTGTATACATTTTGGGGGCACTCTGTGTATTCTTTTCTTTTTAAATAGGATGTCATTCTAACAAGAATCTAATCTTTAGTTCCCTCTATTATATATATCTCACAAAGGGCTAGAAAATATTTTTCATGAGTCACTATGTAGAAGTAAACACCAGTCCCAGGATTCAAATTGAAACCAATCCAGTTATTTTTCCCACCCTACCAAAGCTGTTTCTACACATTTTCTATATAAAGTTGAAGTAATTAATGTAGCAGTTGACATTACACTATATCCTTTTCCAGTTTCTCATCTGTAACACTACTAGGCCTGAATTACTCAGTAGACTTGAAAACTGCTCTGGTATCCGTCTTTGGATCCCTAACATGTATGTAACATGGTGTCTTCATAAAGAGGCACCTACTAAATGGCTGGGAGTGGTGGCTCACGCCTGTAGACCCAACACTTTGGGAGGACAAGATTAGGGGAGGATCACTTTAAGGACAGGAATACAAGAACAGCCTGGGCAACACAATGAGACCTCATTTCTACAAAAAATAAAATAAAATTAGCCAGGCATAGTGGCACACACCTGTAGTCCTCGCTAATTGAGGGACTGAGGTTACAGAATTGCTGGAGCCCAGGAGTTTCAAGTTACTTTAGCATGCTGTGCATTCCACAAAGGGCTCTAGCCCTGGTGGCAGAGCAAGACCCTGCCTGTTTAAAAAAAAGAGTGACCACTATTATTAACAAAACATCCTCTTACTCTAAAACTTTCCTGATTACAAAACTGAATCGTGTGTTTTCCAACTCCACTGGTTATTGTTTGTGGGGTGAATACAGAGTCTCTTATTTCATAATCTAGTGATGGAAAAATAACAATGACTCAAGGTGTAGGCATGAACTTTGTCATCTTTTACACTGAATGACGATTGTTGCTCTCATTTATAGACATCGTCATGCATGAGATGCCCTCATGGGCTTGTAGGAATGCCTTGGCGTGGACTGGGTTGTGTCAATCCATGTTCCTGTGGCCCCATGTCAGACAGCCGGTGTGTGGGTCAGGGAGACTCGTGTGCTGATCCTGTCTGATGGAATACAATACAAGAAGGACCCACAGCAGATCTGGGACTGTTCAGTATTAGTAAGAGCCTGCACCAAGGTAGTTACACTGAATACCAGTTTTTTTTTGAAGTTTACACAGATTAGTTGTGACAGTGGCTTTCAAAATTTGACCCCAGCCCAGAAGAAGTAAATCCTAATACACACACACACACACAATCTTCTAAAAATTTATATCATAACTGATGTGATATGTCGTATTTTAAAATTGTCATCCCCTTTAATTCTGTTCTTTTTATTTATTTTAAAGGACTAGTGAGTCCAGCCAAACTGAGTTTAATACCACCATTCTAACCTGTAACTCCAAAGCCTCTCATGGAGTGAAAAGAGCACAAACCTGGGTCTGAGCAGTAGCCCTCAATGGAGTTCTTGGCTTACATTTTATTTAAAAGTGGTTTGGGGCAAGATTTCTGCATCTTACTTTTCTCGTTTGCCAAACAGGGATCATTGTTTCTCCATCAGAACATTAATGTGGTGATAATATATTAAAATGCTTGGCACAAAGAAAGGCTAGACAAATGGCGCTGAAGATTGGCTCTTTTACTTCCTGACCTTCAATAAGTAGTGGGCAGTAGGCACCTACTCGTGTAATAGAGACCCATATTATTTTTTTTTTCTTCTTCTTTTTTTGAGGCATAGTCTCACTGTTGCCCCTGGTAGACTGCTGTGGCGTCATCATTGCTCACAACAACCTCAAACTCTTGGGCTCAAGTGATCCTCTGGTCTCAAATGCCTGGCTAATTTTTAGTAGAGACGTGGTCTCACTCTTGCTCAGGCTGTTCTCAAACTCCTGAGCTGCCATGGCTTCCCAGAGGGCTAAGATTCCAGGCTGGGGCCACCACACCTTCCCTGGATTCATAATTTCACTAGTTGTAAGATGTTAGCAAGTCACTCAATACCCCTGTGCATCCATTTCCCTCTGTTTAAAATGAGAGAGACGTATGATTTAGCTAAAGTGCTTTCACAAAAATTTTAAGTTTTGGTGAATACTCTAGGAAGAACAGGGCATATTCAAGTCACAGCTGGGCTTTTATTCAAATAATGCAACTCTTTCTCGAGCTCCCCTGAATTATAAAAAGATACTTTTTAAAAGCAGAACAATAGTTTCATGTGAAATCATATCCTATTTCCTGTAAGTCACCTTGACTTGGGTTGCCCCTAGGGAACACCTCAGGAGGGGGCAGGTTGAGCCAACCTGTGCAGTGAAAGGTAAAAACTGAGGAACTATACCTCGTGGGACAGCCCCTCTCCCTTTATGGTCATTTTATCTTAAAAAAAAAAAAATTAAAAAGGGTGGCAATGAAGGCAGGAAACTGCTCTAGGCCCAGCCTCACTCCCTTTACCCCCTCCTCCACCACAGTTCCTCCCTCCAGTTCCAAAGTAGCATTGGCCCACACACAGGCTTTCCAGGAGCACCCTGGATGCTGGCTTCTCACGTCTTCTCAACAAACTTTCACAATCTAATCATTCTGTCTCCCCTCAGTGTCAAAGAAACAAGTGTTTTCAAAGTCTGAAAAACAGACTAAGTTCTTAGCCTGAAGGAGTTCTGTAAAAAATACATTTATTTTCACTTCTCTGAAGAATGTATAAATCTTCTTGAAGGTTAAGGTTAAAAGTACCCATAGCTAATTTTCAATCAAGTATTTAAATTATGTTTTCTTCCCTGAACAGTAAATAGCAACCTTTGGACAAAATCAAATTAGTTTTTACCTTAAAGTTGAATGGCTTTACTTCATGATTTTAGCAGTGCATAGAAAGCAATTTTAGTTCCAACTCTTTTAAAGCCATGGTATCCGGTAAGTTAAGGTGAAAGTGTTATTTATTATATTATCATGTTTCTTTAAAAAGAGAAGTTATTAGACCTAATTCTGAAATAGAAAAGGTAAAACAGGCATTAAGGCCCTGTACCACCCTCTTCATTTAATGTATAGAGTGATCATGACGTGTTAAAAGTTAAGCATTTTCTGGTGTTGTAAATTAAACATGTCAATTAATTATGAAAATGAGAAATAAAGAGATAAGAATCACTGAATAATTATCATAATTTTCTCTACTAAATGAGATATAGGGGAGGATGGTGGGAAAGAAGGGAAAGAAAAGGAAAGAAAGGGAAAGGAGGAAAAAAAAAAAGGCATTCACCTGTAGCCTCTGCCCAGGGTGGTCTACAGGACACAGACTCAGAGTGAAACACAGCAGCCTCAGGAATGGGTGGCTTTGTCCTTCCCTTTCTATGGCTGGAACTACTGGGGGGAAAAGAGGACCTTTATTTTTTTGTGACTCAGTGAATTCTGAAGTGGAGAATATGAAGAACTTTTGAAAAGCTGAGACCACGTAGTGATTCTGTCCTGGGAGTGTGTCTCTAGCTGGCTGGTCGGCTCTATCTGCTCCATCTCACTGGCTCTTTCTTCCATGTCTTTTCCTATTTTTCATTTCTATTGTTTGCAAAAGCTACTTAAAGAGTCCTTTGCATAACTGGATAATTGGTCTTTTATTAAAAAAAAAACACAAGTATTTCCAGGAGAGTTAAGGGGCTGGTGTCAAGTGCCCATGGTGCAAACATTGCTGGGAACTAACTTATTCAGATTTCCCCTCCCTCTTGTGCTGATGGATCAGCTGCTTTGGGAGGACCTTCTGGGAGAACGGGAGTAAGAAGAAAGTTTTAGAACATCTCATAGACTGCAGCCCTGGGCATAAGTGTTCCTGAGACTTTTGTAGGAAAGAGAATGATTAGAGGAAAATAAGGGAATAGGTATCAGATGCAAACTTTGCCTATTTCAAAATTTTCCCAAAGTTTTTTTTTTTTAATCTAAGATCTTAAATTTTCCAGCTAATACTGTTCATAATAGTTCAGTTTTCCTATTGCCTAAGTTGGCTTTTATGGGCCATATCGAAACTCTAAACACTATTTGGAATATTTTGCTTATGGGGAAAATGTCCTATAAGCATTGTTTTAACAATGATTTGCAGTCTGTAATTCTGTTTAAAATATCAGTAAGGAACATGTTATACGGTACCTTTATTCCACTCCCAAACCAAGAAAATGTAAAGCAAGTAAGTGTGCCAAGGACATTGAAAAGAAGCTGCCCATACATCCTGATCATCTCACATTGTTTGATTTCATCTGATTTTAACATCAATGAATAAACTTCATTGTAACACTTTTCATGCCTGTAAATTTTAACTCATAAGTAAAATTATAAATCAGAAAAGTATTTTATTAGGCCAATCTTCAGCTCAGCAAATTTGGTCCCTAACTTACTAAGCTAGTTCACAATTGCATCTGGCCATAGGCCAATGGGTTGACTTGTCTAATAACATTGGAATGCGAAGGGCTGTAGCCTCTGGGGCAGCATTAACCCCACTGACAGAAAAGGGTGTAAAGCTGCTGCTGCAGACCTATGAGACTTCTCAAAGCTGGACTCAGCCCTGACTGCTGACTATTCCTCCTGAGTACTTTATCATTCCATGAGGAAGCTAAGATGGAAACCTCAAAGATACCTTCAATACTTTCCTTTCCCTCCTTATTAAATCTCTCCCCTATTTTTCTGCCTTGACCCATCCCTTAATTCATTAAACTTTCTCTGAGTGTTTAGTGTGTTGTAAGCACTGGGAGAGAATATTTGGGTCAATGGGTATGATTTCTACCCATCTCCCTTTTTGTCACTGTCGCTAGGAAGCTATCACTTCTGAAGTCTCTTCAGACTGTGACAACTGCCACCAGCTGGTCAGCCTGCCTGGCTTCACCTAACCTATTCTTCACTGTGTACCAGAGTTAGCTTCCTAACGCACAGATACCCTCCTCCTCCCGTCAACAATTCTCAAACAAAACTCTCAGGAGCCTGTTGTGGTCTACTTTCCCACAGCAGCCTATGCCCACTCAGACTTCTGAGACTTTAGACCCTTTCCTATTCTAGAATGTCCTTCCCTGTTCTGCCTACTTTTCAAAGTTGTATTTGTTCTTTAAAGTGGAATTCAAATGTCATCTCTTTTAAAAGCTACCCCAGTGCTCTTACAAGGAACTGCTCTCTCTTCCTCCCTCTAAATTTTATCTTCCCTGTACTGTAGGTATGTCACTCTGCTTCATATTACAAATGATTGGAAATATGTTGAACCTTGCAAGCTTCCTGAGTTTTAGGCCTGATGATTGAATTGTTTTCATATATGCCATAGCAATTGCATATATATGTGTGTGTGTGTGTGTTTTATTTATATATATAATAAAATTGAATAAGCAGCCCAAATTGGATCCATTAAATACTTTAATCACATCATTTTTTTATTGGTCAAAAATCAAAACCAACAGTGAGCTTAATGTTATTCTCTCTTTTTTCTTCTTCAGCTCCCTCAGTGAAAATACATTCTCAAGGCTTAGTAGAATCATCACCTCGTGCCCCTAAATTTTAAACTCTATGATTAGCCCGAGGGATCCATCCTCACAGTCTATAAACATAGCTTCTAGGACATCACAAAGGGTGTAGTCTTTGTCCCACCTGCATCCTTTATTTTTTATTTCATTCACTTTTATATTGTCTGGGATTCATTGAAGGTACAAATTAGGTTACATTGATTGCATTTATTAGGTAAAGTCCCTCTCATCATTGTGCCCCACCCCAAAGAGGTGTGCCATATACCGTGACCCATCTGCATTCTTGTTACCAAATGTGTAAGTTAAAAATCCAAATTCCTGGACCCTACCCTAGACCTCCACAATAACAATCTCTGGGGGCAGAGCCTGAGAATGTGCATTATTTGTAAGATGCTCAGAGCCTTGGTACATGGGAAACCTTGGTTGGGGGCTGCTTTAAAGATTTGATGAAGTCCCTAATCTCCTATTACCTCTGACACTGACTAGACTTCTAATACATGTGTAATAGAAGAGGGACTTTGAAATGTGCTCAATATAGCTCTCTTGTTAAAAATCAGAAAGAGTAAATGACAATTTATGGGACTCAAAGCAGTGAGAAGACAAGGAAATATAAGTGGCCCCTAAGCCATTATCATTTGGCAAAATATATACATGTTCGAGATTAAGAGAATTTAATTTAAGGCTCGAATCTGACCTTCCTCTAGCTTCTCTGAGTCTTTCAGATAGATATTCTGTCTATCAGCATAGGATCAAATGATGAACTACAATTCACGAAGAACTTGCCACGTGTCAGGCTCGGCTGCTTTCCTTGTGTTTCTAATGCAATCTGCCTCCTGTGATGCGAAGCTTCCCACTTTGCAGAAGAGGGCATTTAGGGCGTGAGAGATTAGGTAAAATGGTACGCAGGTAGATTAACTAAATAATCAGGTGGATAAATTAAGTTATATAAATAAGGAAACTGCTGGGTTCAAATCCCATCTCTCCCTTTTGCTAGTTACACGATCCTTGAGGACACTCAATTTCTGAGTCTTGCCAGCACCACTGATAAAATGGGAACATTATCTTCTTCACAAGGCACTGAGCCCTGGAAGTGAAATCACATACACACGCCCTGAGATCAGTCCTCCTCTCCCCTCTCCTTTCCCTTTCAGGTATTGCTTCCAAAAAATAATTTGTTTTTTTCAGGGAGCTTGAAAAGGCTTCTGCTGCTCAAATCCTTCCTTTACTAGATACTGGGTGTCCAGGACCACTGTTAGCCCTTCCTTTATTCTGTGGGTCCTCATTTAGGAAGAAGAAACTGTCAGCCTCTGTCTTCTTTCCAGCTTGCAGAGAGGGTGTGACATGAGCAGCCCAGGGGAAAGCAGCGCCCATGAATCTCATTTTCAGTTTCCAGATGTGGCATGAAGAACAGGAAACAGCCATATCACCACTGTCAACAACCACAGGGAATCTCTTCCCCAGTAGGGCTTTCCCGGTGATGTCAGTGAGCGGGGCTGCCACATGGCCTCAAGACAGTCTCAACTGCCTTATCAAGGTTAGCTTCTCAAGTTCCTGAGAACTGGCACAGCAGGAGGGAAGGTCTTTGCCGATGCTCAAACCCTGTCATGATTTTAGGTGTAGGCAGTGAGTATCAGTGACTCTACTCACTATGGATGGTTTGGGTTCACTGCTATTTTTTTCTCTGAGAGTTTATTCTTGAGGGCAAGAAGTGGCATTTATTACAAAGTTCTGATTTATTTCACTATACTAGCTGTGATTTCATTTCCTCTTTCGAGCTCTAAGCCTAAGACTGAAGAATGTCAGAACTGCCACTCAGAGTTAGACACCTGCTCTATCCATCCCGCGTCATCTGCCTTAGACAATGGCCACCAAACACAAGCTCCAATGATTATTAGTGATGTTAGTCAACCTCCTTGTACCCCTTTAAAAAACCCCATGGTTCAGGTGAACATGCATCTAAGCCTTTTTTCCTAATCTGTCTTTTTCTTATTAGTTTTCTTACATATTTTGGAATAACGATTTCCCTGGTTATAATATCCAACTTGTGAAACATTAATTGTATTCATTGGTCCTAAATCCATTTCTAAGTCTAGGATTTGGGGACTTCGTACATAAATCTGTTGTCTGCCTTACTCATGTTCTTCATAACTTTGTGGATTCTGCTAACATTTCTTCTCATAGCCTCGGTCTTTCTAAGCAGAGGTTTAAGCAACCTCTGTTCTGACCCCCCCTCCTCCACCATCATGACTGTCCACACACATGCTGTTGTGGAAAAAGCCCATTATTGAATATGCGAATGAGTCAGCAGTAGGGAAAAACAACTAGAGCACAGAAGGATGATTTTAACAGGCACTCGTGCTTGCTTAACTGCACCCATGTTATCTGTACACGCACTGAGCATCTGGGGGAGTGCATCTGCTGGGATGGACGTGGAGTGTGAGTAAAATACATAGCATGGCAGAAGGAAGAGACCAGAAGTCTGATGGTCAGAGCTTCTTGGATTGTACTCAACACTTTCCAAGCCTCCAGGCTTCTGATTCTGTCCCCACCCCTGCTCCTGCATTGTCTATTCCTTTTTTATGACAAATGGAAGAATAACACTGGTACTTACTGTTCATAGTTAATTGAAATAAGTCATTCAAATTTGGCTTCCTTTTTATGAGAATCTCTATGTACCTAAAATTCCGATGGCATCTTTACACACACATACACACACAACTTTTCAAAGGACAGGGTCTTGCTCTATTTCCTAGGCTGGCATGATCACAGCTTGCTGCAACTTGGAACTCCCGGCCTCAAGTGATCCTCCTGTGTCAGCCTCCCAAGTAGCTAGGACTACAGGTACATGCCAGCACGCCTCGCCCCACAGCATCTTTACAAAAATGTACAGGTCATCAATACATTGTCTGAAGATGGGCCAAATCTGGGCGCCAGTGGACATGACCCAGTCCTCACCTTCAAAGATGACATTCTCATCTCGGCGCCTATGGCTCAAGCGACTAAGGCACTAGCCACATGCACCTGGTTTGAATCCAGCCCAGGCCGCCAAACAACAATGACAGCTGCAACCAAAAAATAGGCTGGTGTTGTGGTGGGCACCTGTAGTCCCAGCTACTTGGGAGGCAGGGGCAAGAGAATCGCTTGAGCCCAGGAGTTGGAGGTTGCTGTGAGCTATAATACCACAGCACTCTACCCAGGGTGAAAGCTTGAGGCTCTGTCTCAAAAAAAAAAAAAAAAAAAAGATGACATTCTCTCAGAAGTCTGGGGTGCAGGAAAGGATAGTCTGCTGTTTACTTTTGAAGATGGTCACAATTAAACCTTGTTATTATTACTCAGCGATTCTATAGCTGTCATCAGTATCAAGTCAGATGAAGTTTCATTATGTCTACCCAGTTCAAAAAATTGCTATTGACTTCATTAAATGGCTGATCAAAACAGTAGGTAGGTGCAAACTGTGTCCTAACTCAAGAAGACATGGCAATGTGATTCTTCCAACCATGAGAGATTCAGAAACAGCAACAGCACACCCTAATTTTCCCAGAATACAGGATAACTAAACAAATTGGTAGAAGAATGCAGTCTCTCTCTCTAAGAAAAGTCTGCTGGGACTCTAGTTCACGCAGTGTTTCTGCCTCCAGAAAGAAAAGCCTCTGACTTGCTTTCCCCGCCTAACTCCTTAAAGGTTGGTGGAGCTCCTGTGAGGTCCTCTATTCAGATACATTAGGAATTGATGATGAATCCAAACTGTAGCTGACATAATTTGAGCCCATAGTCAGTAGGCCTCTGGCTTCAGAACCATTCAGCAGCTTGGGTATTTAACTTTCAGCGAGGCAGGGGAAAGGGAACTCCTTTTGGGTTGCTATGCAGCCACATAAATTCACAATTCATTTTACTTGGGTTTCTAAATACGTTACTTAAAAATTATACAGTGCTCAGCAATTTTCACATTTTCATTGGATGCTCAAAAGAGTTTCAGAAGGTAGCTGTTGTTATCCCCATTTTTACAGAGGAGAAATTGAGGTTTAAGAGACGTTATGTTGCTTATCCACAGGTCTGCCTAATTCCAAAGCTTGTGTTTTTTTTTAAACTTTTATTGTGAAATGATTATAAGAGAGTCACATGAGGTTGTAAAGAAATGGGAAGTCCATGTGCCCTTTTACCCACCTCCTCCAGTGTTAACATCTTACACAATTATAAAATAATATCAAAACCAAGAAATCTACCTTGGCACAAGCCACAAAGCTTGTTCAGAGTTTACCAGCCATTCAGGCATTTCGATGCAAGTCTGTCAACTTTCTTTATGCATGAACCACATACTGTTCAACCTATTTCATTTCATTTCATTTCATCATCATTTCATTTCATCATTTCATTTCATTTCATTTCATTATTTCATTTCATCATCATTTCATTTCATTTCATCTCACTATGTTGCCCTCAATAGAGTGCCATGACATCACAACAAGCACCTGCCACAATGCCCGGCTAGTTTTTGGTTGCAGTTGTCATTGTTGTTTAGCAGGCCTGGGCTGGGCTCGAACCTGCCACCTTCGGTGTATGTGGCCAGCACCCTCTCACTGAGCTACATGCGCTGAGCCTCAACCAATTTTAAATAACTCTGATAATAGAAATGAATAAAATGACTTTTCTTTCAATAAAACAATATCTATCAACAATTACATACATGCCCAGTTTTCATTTCTAGTTGTAATTAGAGGAAAGAAAAGGAAGAAAAAACAAATCCCCCCAAATTTTAGCTCTAGGGAGCATTAGTCTTCACTGCGCGCTTTCATCTTCTGGGAGTGACGGAGTAGAGGAACACGATTTGATGATTTATTGATAATTACAGCATCAATCTTCTCTTGTGTCAAAAATTTCTATCAGTAAAATTAAGGTGATTTTACCTTGACTTCAGATTTAGTCTCATCATCTTCCTTTTCCAGGGAGCTCAAATCTCTCTCCATACAAAGTTCCTCAGACGCTCTCAGAGGAGGAGCTAGAGGGACAAAGAAAACCTACATAATTTGGTTATCCAGCTCACAAATTACAACTCAGGGCACTGTGCCTGACTTGGACAAAGAGCTGGACCACGTTGATGTGACTTACAAAGCTTAACTGAGCTGCTAAGGTGATTTCCCAGGTGGCGAATGAAATTGAAGATGAAGAAGAGACCTAGAAAACGAAGTCTTCACTCCAGGGACCTGACGCTTGAACAGAAGGGGCAAAAGTCACACACAACACCACATACAACATCAAACCACAACCGATCAGTAAAGATAATGTGTAAAGAGGCAGGGTTTCCAGCACTCCCATGGTCAAGGCCCAGACTTCCTCACAACGTCTTCCCTGGCTATTACAAATTGCGTGGCTCTTTGACGCACTGATGCTCTGGTACACATCATCCGTACTGTGTGACACTGCCCTTGCTGTTACTCTTGGATCAGAAGACTAAGTTCCAGGTTCAGGCAGTCACTGGGTTATGAATGAGACAGGCTCTATAGATTTGTTCTTAAGCTGAATTTACATGTAAGTTGGAACAGGGACATTTACCTATTACCTATAATAAACCCCATTCATAAGTGCAAGTCATACCTAAGTCAGATATTTGTAAATTGGGGACCACCTATACCACATTTTATTGTATATATTTTTCCATTAAAAGGTAATCAATTTGGGCTTATTATAGAAAATTTGAAAAATATTACAATCTTAGTTAAGCACTATCACTTGGTATGTTCTCTTATAGTTTTCTTTAAAATGCTCTGTGGCCTGTCTTTATACACACATCCAAGCACACACATCATACCATAATTATATTAGAAGAGGAGGCCCATGCCTGCCCCAGCCAGAAGGTATTGCCGCTAATCTGGTGGCATAATGGTTGGATTCCAGAGCTGATGGAGCCGGGTTTATTAATGCATCAGAGGACCGTGTGACAGACTCAGTCACTGAGTCAGGAAGGAGTCAGGCTGTCTTGCTCTTGCTGCTTCTCTCAGTCACTCTCCTCTCTCCTTCCCAGGGGGCCCTAGGATCCTGGGATATATCCCTCTTTCTGGCTTCATGGTCATTTGGTAGTAACATTAGGACCTAGGGAGAGAAGCCCTAGTTAGGCCTCAAGCCTTCCTAACCTGCTTTGCCAAGTTTGGAGGTGATGGCTGCAAGGCTAAGGTAAGTGGTAAGTGGTACTTGGAGTTCTCATTTGCCATTGTCACCACCCTTGTATATTCAGTTCCTTTGGGAAACTCACAGGTGGTGAGTGTGTAGACTATGATTAACACTCAGTACATTTCAGCTATTATTATAGCCACGTGGCATTAAAAAGTTTTTCACATTCCTTATGAGTTTCAGGGATGTTCAATGTTGCACCCAAGGAACCCAGTTAACAAGAGTCAGAGCTGATATTCCAGTTCTCATTGCTCAACTTCCTTACACTGTGAAATATTTAATGCCATCATTTCTCGTCCCATAGACACAGTTACTAAGGAATCAGATAAATGAGTTTGAAAATCCTGTCAGTGACTTGCCTGACTCACACTTAGTAGTTATTCTCTAAAAACAAAAGTGAAGGGGAGATTAAAGGTGGCGGCTGAGTAACAGCTTCCCTGCAACTGGGTACGGGGAGTCTGGGGAGACAAGACTCCAGACATCTCTGGCCGGTGGGATCTGCCTATGATCATCACTATGAGGATACAGGGAGCCAGCAAGGGACTTCTGGACCCCAGGAGGAAGACAAAAACAGTGGAAAACTGGCAAGTGGCTGCGTGTGTTCTATCGACCTAATCACGCTGGCAACCGTGAGTACAAGCAGCAGTGAGACTGCAAACTGGAAAGGCCTTACCTGTGAACTGTATTGGTGTTCTTGGACTTGGCGCTCAGTTGAGCTGCCTTGGGGAGAGCTTGAGCAGGAGTGTGGAGAACTTTGGGCATCGTCTGGGGCCCCAGACTGAGCCACTGAGCTGGGTGCAGGAAGCCATTGTGTGAAAAAACTGCTCCGGCAAGCTCCGCCCTCAGGGTCCCAGAACAAGGATCGGGCGGGACAAAGTAACCTAGTAACTGAGCAGCCTAAAGGCGGGGACTGAACTGCCTTAGAGCCTTAATCCTTAGGGGCAGAGTGAGACAGTTTTGGCACACTGGAGCCTTGGGCTGTTGCCCTGGGTAGAGTGCCATGACGGCACAGCTCATAGCAACCTCAAACTCCTTGGCTTGGTGCCGCCCAGACCTCCATAAGAGCTGTGCAGCGACCCCTGACGGGTGACCCGCACCCACCAGGCCTCCACATTCCCTGACCAGGAACTGCGGGAGCCACACAACCCTGCGTCCCCCCTCCTGTGTCCTCCCAGCCTCAAAACTAGCTCGTTCATCTGGCCAGGGACTCTGGTAGCTGCGTGCCCTCTGGAGCCCTCCCTGCCTCTGCGCAGAGCCCTTCTCCTGGCCAGAGACTGCTAGAGCCTTGGGTTCTCTGTGCCAAAGTCACTGGGCGCCAGGCACTCCCAGAACCATGTGCACCACCCCCAGCCCTATTGCTGGATCCAGGTGTGTCACACACTGGAGCTGCTTCCACAACCAGAACTCCCTAGCTAGAGCAGCCCCAGAGGAACTACACAGGGTCACTCCCTACAAAGATCCAGCAACAATAGAGTGATCCTGCTGGGGTCTAATCTT
>CAUYPK010117890.1:0-15769 GCA_963574355.1 Loris lydekkerianus
TTAATATATTATTGTTAAAATTATATGCTTTTGTGTGAGTGTTTGTCTGTTTTGGCAGGTCACTGCGTGGTGTGGCTCTCTGACTCTCACAGTTTAAAATTTTGGCTCTTTGTGTCGAACTTGTTCGCCACCCCTGTAATAGTGTCTGTTTGATTGTCCAGTGCTGGTGTTATCCACTACAACTACAGCTTTATGAAACAGTCAGTAAATTACAGAGGATATCTACTGTAACCAATTGGATGACATGAGGATTGTGTGATTAAATAGGTTAGACTGGTCAATAGGAACAGACCTGACCTCTTGCAAGACAACACTGCCACACAAACAACGCTGCTCAAATTATAGAAGCTGGAATTGGAAGAGCTCTGTCATCACCATATTCACCAGACCTTGTACCCACTATCACTTTTTCCAAGCTTTAGACCACTTTTTGCAAGGAACAATATTCAATTCTCAACAAGCTGAATCACCTTTCACAATTTCATCAACACTCTCCAGACTTTCTTGCTGCTGGCATATACAAGCTACTGTTAAGATGGCAAAACTGTGTTGATAGTTTAGGTGCATACTTTAATTAACTGAATTGCTACTTGTTTGAGATGTAATAAACTAAACTTTCGATTTGAAATTGGACATTTTAGACTTAAGACCTAATATTAGTTTCATATCACCGTGCCAAAAATTACTCCAAAACTTAGTAACCTAAACCAACAAATGTTCATTATCAGCTCATGGTCTCTTGGAAGGCTGCAGTCAAGCTGTCAGCCAGGGCCGTATCATCTGAAGCCTTGACTCTGGCTGGAGGATCCACTCCCGAGAAGGCTCACACACATGGCTGTGGTTTGGGGTCTTAAGCTCCTCACCATGGGATCTCTCCATAGGACTACTCAAGTGTTCTCAAGACATGGCAGCCGGCTTTCCCCAGAGCAAGTGATCCAACAGGGAGCAAGGAAGAGCGTGCCCCAAGATAGAAGTTGCAGTCTTTTTATTTTTTTGAGACAGTCTCACTTTGTCACCCTTGATAGAGTGCGGTGGTGTCATAGCTCAGAGCAACCTCAAACTCTTGGGCTCAAGCAATTCTCTTGCCTCAGCTTCCCGAGTAGCTGGGACTATAAACACCTGCCACAACACCCTGCTATTTTTTAGAGACGAGGTCTTGCTCTGGCTCAGGCTGGTCTTGAACCCATGAGCTCAGGTGATCCACTCACCTCAGCTTCACAAGTGCGAGGATTACAGGCATGAGCTACTGGGCCTGAGCCCTTTTTAATATAAAACCTAATTTCATAAGCCACATATCATCACTTTTGACATGTTCTACTTCACACAGGCTAACCTTGATACAGTGTGGGAGGGGGTAGCACAAGAGGTAAACATCAGGAGTAGGGACTGCTGGGGTCTCTCATGGAGGCTGGCCGCCACAGCTGCTGTTCTAACTTCTCAGGAAATTTTCACTGAATGTGGAAAGGCCACATTTCACTGAACGTGTCTCAAAGGCCAGTTTTGAGACAATTTCTCTTCTGATACCTGTTTAAACAGAACATGTACCTTCCTTTCAAAGGGGAAGCTGAAGCTGCTGCTCTGCTTTCAATTCAATCTTGGCTGACGTTCTCATGCTCACTGCCGACCTACTAGCTAAAAGCCCTCTAAGGGAGGAAAAAAAAGACCACAGCCACAGAAGTAGCCACTACAGCACCTCTGTCCACTCCTAAGGGAGATTCCCTTTCCCTTAATCTACTTCAACAATCAAGAAGATGTCTTAAGCACCTTTTCTTGTTAACCAAACAAAACAAGGGCAGCATGGACCCAAATGGTGCCATGGAGGTATATGAAGAAGGGCTTAGGACCTGGCATTATTAGTATACCACCACAACACAGCAGGGGATGGGGGAAAGGGATCAGAAACAGGAAGGCAGTGAGACAACCTACTATCCCAGCACAGCTTCTAGAAGCCTAAAACCACACCCCTGCCCTGCTTTTTATTATCATACCACAGCAGTATTTTATTTTATTTTTCTTAATTTATTTTTTTATTTATTTTATTTTTTTTTGAGACGGAGTCTCACTTATTAACCCTCGGTAGAGTGCTGTAGTGTCACAGCTCATAGCAAACTCCAAATCCTTGGGCTTAGGCAATTCTCTTGCCTAATCCCGAGTAGCTGGGAATATAGGCGCCTGCCATGATGCCTGGCTATTTTTTTGTTGCAGTTTGGCTGGAGCTGGGTTTGAACCCACCACCCTCGGTATATAGGGTTGGTGCCCTACTCACTGAGTCACAGGCACCACCCGACCACAGCAGTTTTTAACAGAGGAAAGCAACTCAGTTTCTCCCAAACTTAGGTAATTTGCTATCGCCACACTTAACTCATAAAGGGGCCGAGGAGCTTAGTTGGAAAGGCCATTGTAAGGACTGGAGCCACTTGCTTTGGCTAAGGAAGGATTGAAGTACCTTCATCCATTTTTTAAAATCTGCTTTCATTTATGAGAGATATTTCTCACTAAATATAGAATCCTAGGTTGACAGGCTTTTATTCTGAACACTTTAAAGATGCTCCATTGTCTTCTTGCTTGAATAATTTGACAAAATGTATTAGTTCTTCCCTAAACAAAGTATCTTTTTTTCCTCTAGTTGCTTTTACAATTTTATCGTTGTTTTTCAACTATTTGATTATGACGTGGCTTAGTGTGATTTTGTGTTCATCCTGCACGGGGTTCATCATACTTGTTGGATCTGTGAGATTACAGTTTTCATCAACTTTGGGAAATGTTCGGGCATTATTCTTCTGCCTTTTCTCCCTCCTCTTCTGGAAATCCAATTACATGTACATTTTGTTTCCTAGACTTTCTTCTCTTGTGCTTTTATTTACTAATAAATTCTTCTATAGAGTCTAATTTTCTAAGTCCATGAGGTTTTCAGAAATTGTATTTTTAGTTCTAGAAGTTTGATTTAGTTCACTTTTATATCTCTCACTGTGCTCCTCATTATGATCCAATTTTTCTTGAAAACCTTCAGCATTTTTATCATAACTACTTTAAAATCCTTTTCTGGTGATCTCTAATCTCTGCAATTTCTTGTCTGTTTATTGATTGATTGATCGATTGATTGAGAAAGAGTCTCACTCTATTGCCCCAGGCTAGAGTGCATGGCATCAGCCTAGCTCACTGCAACCTCAAATTCCTGGGTTCAGGTGATCCTCTTGTCTCAGCCTCCCCAATAACTGGAACTACAGGCACCCACCATGATGCCCAGATAATTTTTTAATATTTATTTATTTATATTTTGAGACAGTCTCACTTGGTTACTCTGGGTAGAGTGCTATGGCATCATAGCTCACAGCAACCTCAAACTCCTGGGTTCAAGCGATTCTCTTGCTTCAGCCTCCTGAGTAGGTGGGACAATAGGCACCTGCCACAATGCCTGGCTATTTTTAGAGACGAGGTCTTGCTCTGGCTCAAGCTGGTCTCAAACCTGTGAGCTCAGGCAGTCCACCAGCTTCAGCCTCCCAGAGTGTTAGAATTACAGATGTGAGCCATCCTGCCCAGCCAATTTTTTAATTTTTAGTAGAGACAGGCTCTCATTTTGCTCAGGCTCTCAAACTCCTGAGCTCAAGGGATCCTCCTGCCATGGCCTCCCAGCGTGCTAGGATTACAAGGATGAGCTCCTGGCCTTTTATTCTATTTACATTGACTGACTTTTCTCCTTATTATACGTCACAGTTCCCTGGCTTCTTTATCACATTTCTAGACATTTTTGAATGGGCTGTACATTTGTTCATTGCACAGTTCAGTGTTTAAATTTTGTCTTCCTTTAACAAGCATTGAAATTTGGGCAAACAGCTAAGTTTGTAGAGTAGCTTGACCTTTTCAAAGCTTTTTTCCCCCTTTCTCTTTTAAATCAATTTTCAGATACAATTTACACAGCAAAAATGACTTACCTTAAGCATACAGCTCAATGAGTTTCAAGAAACATTTGCACTGAAGTAATCCTATTATAATCAAGGTATAGTAATTTCTGCTACCCCAAAAAGTTCTTTCAAGTCTGTTTGTAGTCATTCTATCCCTAACACTCCAAGGCAAAAACTAATCTGCTTTCTGTCATTATAGATTTCCTTTATCTAGAATTTCATACAAATGGATTCATATAGTATATATTCTTTTTATCTGGTTTCTTTTGCTCAGTGTATTTAACCATAGCATTGCATTCATCAGTAGTTTATTCCTTTTTGTTGCTGACATTTATTCCATCATGTGGACACACAATTTATTTGTTCATCCGCTGATGAATATTTGGATTGTTTCTTGTTTGGGGCAATTATGGATTTGCTATGAACATTCGTGCAAAAAGTTCTTTTGTGGCTATATTTTCTTTTCTCTTGGGTAAATCTCCAGGGGTGAAATTGCAGAGTTGTATCATACACGTATTTTCTTTATAAGAAACTTTCAAACAATTTTCCAAAGTGGTTATACCATTTTGCATTTCCGTCACAATGTAAAAGAGTTCCAGAATTCATATTTTCTTCCACTTTTGGTATTGTTGGTCAGTCTTTTTAATTTTAGTCATTCTTGTGGAAATATAATGATATCTCATCATTATTTTAACTTGTATTTCCCTGGAGTAATGAGATTGAGCATCTTTTCATGTGCTTAGTGGCCTTTGTATAACTTCTTTGGAGAAATATCTATTTAGTTCCTTTGCCTATTTTTAAACCAACTTGTCATTTTTACTGAGTTGTAAGAATTCTTTACATACTATGTTTCTGATTATAAGCTCTTGGTTAGATAGTCACATTGCAAATATTTTCTCCCATTCTGTGGCTTGTCTTTTATTTATTTATTATTTATTTAATTTATTTATTTATTTGAGACGGTCTCTATCACCAGGGCTAAAGTGCCATGGCCTCAGCCTAGCTCTCAGCAACCTCAAACTCCTGGGCTCAAGCAATCCTCCTGCCTCAGCCTCCCAAACAGCCGGGACTACAGGTATGTGCCACCAAGCCTAGCTAATTTTTCTATTTTTTGTAGAGATGGGTCTCGCTTTGTTCAAGCTGGTCTTGAATTCCTAGCTCAAGAGATCTAGAGTTCTAGGACGACAGGTGTAAGCCACCATGACCTTGGAATATTTTCTTAACAGTGTGTTTTGTAGGGCAGAAATTCCTTCTTACTTATTTTATTTATTTTTTGAGACAGAACTTCATTCTATTGCCCTGGGTAGAGTGCCATGGTGTTATATTTCACAGCAAGCGCCAACTCTTGGGCTCAACATTTCCTCTTGCCTCAGCTCAGCCTCCTGAGTAGTTGAGACGACCAGTGCCCGCCACAACAGGTGACTAGTTTTTTTTCTATTTTTAGTAGAGATGGGGTCTTGCTCCGGCTGGTCTTGAACTGTTGAGCTCAGGCGATCCACCCACTTGGGCCTGCCAGAGTGCTAAGATTACAGATGTGAGCCACCTCACCTGGCCCTGAAATTCTTACTTTAGTTGAAGTCCAATTTATTATTTTTTAAATGGCTTAAGCTTTTTGTGTCCTAAGAAATCTTTGCCTATTCCAACGTTACAAAGATTTGTTCCTATGTTTTCTTATAAAAGTGCTCTAGTTTTCATTTCTACTGTGATCAATTTCTAGTCCATTTTTGTGCAAAGTATCAAGGCTTGTTTTTAAGCTTTGTACTCTCCTCATCTTAAGATATGACACTTTGGAGGTGTCTACTCAGTACCATGGTGTTCAACAAGGTCTCTTCTCTCTATTTGGAAAATCTCAAATGTCTCCCAGTCCTGGAAAAAGTTCTGCTTACAGTTCTCCAGCAGCTGTTCTTCAATATGCTTCCTGAGTTTCACCTTATACAACATGGATTTGTTCTTAAAGGTCTCCAGGAGACCCCTAGGCAGAGGTCTAGAGCTTTTTCTCTGCATAGGTATTTTTTTCTCCATATTGTCCCCTGAATATTCCAACTGTTTTGGCCTCTCAACTTTGTTTTCTCAGCTTAGCAAGACTTCTGGGCTCTGCCTGAGTTCTTCCTCACTGCTCAGAGATCTGAAAAATGTCTCTAGGCAGACTGTTAGTGGCAAGACCACAGGGCTCACCTCATTATTTCTTTTCCCTCAGAGATCACAAATCTGAGCTGCCTGTTGTCCAATGTCCACAAACAGTTATTTCATGTATTTGGGCCTATTTTTTGATTGCTTATAGAAAAAGGACAAGTTCCATACCAGTTACTCCTTCATGGGCAAAAGCCTCTTCATCTACTTTTGCACAGGTTCAAGTGTTAAATTTATCCACATAGAAGCGATTCCTCTGGCTTCAATGATAAGCCCTATGGATTCCAAATTCAACATGAAAACGTTTGGCTTTTTCCAAGTCCATCTACCATGTCTAGTAAAAAGGGTATAGCAAGGCTCTCAGTGAAAAACAGAGCAGGATGGGGACAGTGGGAACTAAACAGTGCTAAAGACCTCCACACACAGAGTGGTGGGTCCACACAGGTGAGAGAAGCACATCCTGTGTCAAGTACCACATGTACACATTGCATGTGGCTGGTGGGAAGGAGGGCAGAGTGGCAAGAGGTGAAAAGCCCCAGTGCTGGAGGAAGACCAACTGGCTCTGAATTATAGTTTTGCCACTTAATGGCTGCTGCAACCTTAGACGAGTAAAACCCTCAGTGTCTCAGTTTCCCAAGTAGGATAATATGAGTACTCATCTTATTGGGCTAATGTGAGGAGAAGATGAGTTAACATAGGTAAAGCATTTATAAGGGCTCAGCACACAGAAAGCACTTTACAAATGTGACTCAGCATTGTCACCAGATAGTAACCAGATCAAAAATGGCCAAAATATCTCCATTCTGTATTTGTGCCTCCAACCTCTCAACTGGAGGAGGCATTAAAACAGTGTTTTTACACTGTATCAAAATATCTCTCTGTAAATCAGTCAACACCTGCCAACACATAACCTGAATCCAACAAACCCAATCTTAGACTCTATAGAATCACTGGCCTATACTCTTCAAATGTGCCAAGTCTGAGAAGGACAAAGAAAGGCTAAGAAACTATTCTAGACTAAGGAGATCTGGCAACTACATGCAAAGTGTGGTCCTGGACTAGGAAAAAATAGCTATGACACCATCCAGATGATTGATGAAATCTGAATATGGACCACGGATTGATAATAACATAGTAATGTTCAATTGCTCAAGTTTTGCTCATTAGTGCTTTGATTATAGAAAAGAACACCTGTGTCCTTAGAAAATGCATGCTAAAGTGTTTAGTAATTAGAAAGGGAAAAGATCTCAGAATCCTCCCACTTCTCAAGAACAAACTTGGACCAGGGTACCTCTCTAGAGCGCCTGCAAGGCAGACCAGACCCAGGCACAGAAAAAGGCAGAGCTGAGCAGAGGCCCACTCTGGACAGCATGGAGTAGACATCCTGCAGGCTTCAAAGGAGGAGAACATGAGGTAGGTTCCTGATCCAGGGTTACACTTTACATTTATTTGCCACATCTCTTTTTAGTCTGCCAGGGCTTTGCCACTGGGGCTTCTGATGCAGCAGAATGGATTCCAAGCCTGCTGGGTTTTTTTTTGGCCGGGGCCAGGTTTGAACCCACCACCTCTGGTATATGGGGCCACCACCCTGCTCCTTGAGCCACAGGCGCTGACCTCCAAGCCTGCTATTTCCACTGTCACCCCACCCTCAGTCTGCCTCTGGAGTAAACTGGTATACAGAGGATGAGAGAGACCAAAGATGAAGGGTGTGTGTGTTGGGGTCCTGCAGACACAGTATAGGGAGACTTCTTGTTTTTTCTGCATACTCCAAATGCATTTCTCCCCCCTCCCCGCCCCCACTCCCAGGTGCATCCTGTCTATCTCATAAGAAACATTCCCTAATGGCCTACTGTGCATATGACTTTGTAAACAAAAAAATCAAGAAAAAGCATGAAAGCTCTTGATGCCTATCAATGGTCGGTGATAGGAGAAGACATACATACTTGGCACCAAGTCTTTTAAGTTTTAAAGCCAAGGAAAACTTAAAGGTTTCTTGGTTGAGCATCCCCAGCCTTTCCCTCCTTCTTTCAGGGCTCCTTCCTGGGGTCACCCCACCCAAAGGGTGCACTGTGAAGCCCCTAATTAAGTGATCCAGAACTCACCAGCTCCTGCTTCCTATTCCCCGAAGTGCTTGAGTGGAACTTGCTGATGGCACAAAATACCTTTATAATGAAGAGGACACACTCTAAGGCTAAGACTAAAGAAAGAGCAGGAAGGACACGTGTGGTGCTAAGAGGGGAAGGCAGTAAGAAGTCTCTCTCACAGGTGATTTCCACACTCCTGCTGTGGGAGATACAGGATTTCTAGAAAGTACTGACAACTAGAGCTCTTGTCAGAGATGTTCTGTAGCAAAGTCCAACTCTGCCAAAGCTTGGGACCATGCACAGAGTGGGCAACAGTGGCTCCCAGCCTGGCATTACTCTCTGTGACCACACCTTGATAGCTATATAGAATCACAGCTAGAATAAAAAACTAGGAATGGAAGTTTTCCGCTTTCTATACACCTCCATGGAATGTGGGACATAGTCAATAAAAGCTAGTTAACAATAAGGAACTGCTTTGTTTTTTATGCAAAGCAAGGTCTCTAGAGCTAAACTGCCCGGCTTTACCCCTTACTGGCTATGTCATTTTGAGGGTGTTACTTAACCTCTCTGTGACTCCATTTTTTCATTTATAAAATGGAGATAATATTAGCATCAACCTGCCAGGTGGTGTGAAGATAAAATGCCTGGTACTGAGTAGCATGGTACATTTGTCCACATCATCACCACCTTTCATCTCTAAAGGCAATGCCAATAGGACAGGAGCCTGGGAGGTTATAGGCTCCACATTTTTTTCTTTTGTAGCCTGAAAGATAAACAGTATAGGTCCCTCAGGGCACCACACAAGCTCTAAAATCTGCTTTAAAAGAAAAGTTGTCAAAGAAACAATCCAAGTGGCGCACAAGGTTATTGTAGACCCTAACCTGACACCCCATCATCTAAATTCACCATTCTATCTCAGTGCATCCATACAAGAGCCAGACAAATATGGCAGGCTCTCTGGAATCCTCAGCGCACACCACCTTTTACCTAGGGTCCTCTGCCCTCACATTCCCAGCCCCATGCCCTTCCCCACAGACCTTTGGTCTCAGCACCCTTCTGTGTTGAGAGCTCCTCATACCTCCTTTACCTTTGGCCTTGTGCTCACAATACTTCCTCAAGTGTCCAGAAGAATCCCTCATCCCTCCTCTCAGGTCTGGTCAACTTCTACAACCCTCTTCACACTGTCCTGGAATTATCTGCCAGTCTGCCTATAGCCTGTTCTGGCTGTAAGCCCCCAAAGAATGAGGGACCAGGTCTCAGGTTTTCTTTGTCAAGGGAGCAACCAATACACAACCACCACCCAAGTACTTAATAAATCCTAACAGTCTACTGTTCTTACACTTTGGGAACAACGCTGACCTTTAATCTGTTCTTCTAGAGCTAATATAAGTTTTCTTAGTAATCCACAGTGATTCTCAAACAGGGGGATTTTGACCTCCGGGGGACATTTGGCAATGTCTAGAGACATTCTGGTTATTACAGTGAGGGGTGCTATTGGCCAGGGATGCTGCTAAGCACCTTACAATGCACAGGACAGTCCCTGCAACAAAGAATTATTGGGTCCAGAATGCCAAGGGTGCCAAATTAAATCCAAGAATGCCTGGATTAGATGGACAGCTCTCCTAGCAGTGCAGTGATCTAAAAGAGAACCACCAACTACTTCTCTGCATACATGAGGAAAGAATGACTCTTGAGATTAATGACTTTCCTTTTACAATCATATAGCAGCAGGGAAACAAATTCTGTGAAAAATCAGCAGGTAACCTGAAACCACCTAGGGCCTTGGAAATCCTTTCCTTACTAGTTAGTAAACGAACTCCTGTACTCAACTCCTCTTGGGCAGGGTAGAGGGGTGAAGGGTTATGCCTCTGCCTCAGATACTAGACCTTGGCCCTGGGTAAGATCACCATCCTTTGCATAGCTAGGGAACTTCACAAAGGCCCAGGCCAGGAAAGCAAATGTAGTATGTAATTCATATATGTGTGAAATGGTTAGTCATTTCAAATTTGCATTTTTAGTGCTATCAACAGCCATAAAATGGAAATACTTTGGACATAAAAATTATTAAGAAAGAAAATCAAAATTGTTCAGATAGGAAAAATGAATTGAAGTAGCCACAGATAGAGAGTAATCACAAAGTGTGCCTGTGTGGAAAGAGGGACCAAAAAAGGCAGACAGGGAGACAGGAAGTGGCTAAGACTGCTCAGAGTCTGAGGGACCCAGCAAACATTTCAGTCCTATATCTAATAACCAGGAGACCTTGTGCAAAGCACTTCACCTGCTCATTATTCTTATCTATAAAATTAAAAAAAATTTCTTCCTCACAGAGTTTCTATATCAAGTGCTGAGCAAAAGAGCCAGCGCACCAGACTTAGTGAAGAACAGGCTACAGGAAAAACCCTCTACCACGGCACCTGGGGCAAAACAAAGCCAGTGACTCAATGCAGGTTCATCACCCTCACGTGGGACTGCCCCAGTCCACTCACTGCCCTCTCAAAGTGCACTTGGAGCTTCACAGGTGAAAACATAATAAAGAGCTGGGTAAAGGAAGGACAGTGACTACTAAAGCCAACTGGTTTCAGGATGTGCAGATTTGGAATTCACACTCACTGTGCTGGCTGGGTTCAAGCTTTTTATTATTAGGCACTCTATGAAGAGAGCTAAAGGTAAAGACATTATACAAATAAGAAAGAAAGGGAAACGATTAACCTACCTCAGAAAATGAGTTGCTAAGCACTTACAAATGTTCTTCAACTGAACTCATAAATGCAAATACTATAATAACAAGGATGAAGACATCACCCTTCACTGATATCCATGGAGGGCCTAATATGTGCCAGGCACTGATCCAGCTTCCCCACAAACATTCTAAGCCTCACAGCCCCAGAAAAGAGATATTATTATTCACACTATAGTGGGGAGGAAATGGAATCTTTGAGAAACGCAGAAGTTGTATAGGGGCACTATATGGCAGAGGCAAAAATGGAAGCCTGCTCAGACTGAATCCTGAGCGAGGGATCCTGCTATTTTTAACCACTTATAAAACCCCTTCATCAGAACTTCAACTTCATGGAGTCCCAGCTACTTGGGAGGCTGAGGCAAGAGAATTGTTTAAGCCCAAGTGGTTGAGGTTGCTGTGAGCTGTGACACTATGGCACTCTACTGAGGCCGACATAATGAGACTCTGTCTCAAAAATAAATAAATAAATAAAAATCATTTTTAAAAATGCACTTGATGAAATTATTCTACAACTCTGTCCTCAAATTCAGACAACTTCCTCTTGTTCTGACTTTATACCAAATTAATGAGGTCATAGGATGAATAAAGGAGTAGATCACCATGATGGATAAAAGCTACCAAACTGACATTTAGAAAACCCAAAAACTTTCTAAAAGTAAAAACTCTGAACCAGCCAGCATATTAACACAGGCCACACTACTTTCCCACTGGGCACAATCCCAGCCTGGAAAGATAAAAGGACATTTCTCCTTTACCTGGGCTGGCACTCCAGAGGGAGGAAAGGACTTGATATTGACGAGGGTGTGTTGGGTGCAGAGACTCATACGCTTCAGCTCCAATTCAGCTACCAGTATTTCTTTATTTTACCAGAAGAAGGTGATCACTGGGTGAAAGGTTATTGGGGAACAGGGTATTCACATAATCTCAAACTATTAATACTACCACCAAGGAGCTCATTTATTAATTGTCAAAGGGAAGACATACCTGTATGAGGGAGAGATTGAGCGGTCTTCCACCCTCCATCAACAAGTAATCAACCTTATTACTAGTAGTGGGACAATCTGATGTCATGCGTCTCCCAGTGAAACGTTAACACACAGCACTGCTTAGGGAGTGTTCTTGCCATAAAGAAAGGTCATCTAAATCTAATAACTCCTCCAAACCAAACTCAGGAAACAGAGGGGTCAGTGAAACAATTCCTCACAAAGAAACACCCAGATATGGGGTACTCTTCACTAGTGGTCCTCAACCTTTTTGGCACCAGGAACCAGTTTCATGGAAGACAATTTTTCCATGAGGTTGGGGGCAGGGGGAGCTCAGGTGGTGATGTGAGTGATGGGGAACAGCTGTAAATACAGATGAAGGTCCCTGCTGTGCAGCCTTGTTCCTAACAGGCCACTGACCAATACCAGGGACCTCAGCTCCACAAAACATGTGGCCAGGACTCTTTTAAAAGTCAGTAACATTAAAATAAAGTGTCTATGCATGTGTAGATGATTCTTCTAGAAGAAAAGTGCCTGAAAAATATAACCCAATACAATGTGTGGACTTTGACTGGATCTGAGTTTTTTAAAAACTTGTGAAATTTGGGCAAATGTGATTATGGATTGAATATGAGATGATATTGTGGAATTATTAATCCTCTCAGGTGTGATGATAAAATTATGGTTATGTAGGAGACTGTCCTTATTCTTAAGAGACTTGGCAGAACTATTTAGGGGTAAGTATTTTAGCTTACCTTCAAATGGCTCAGCCAAAAAAAAAAGCATAAAGAGGCAAAGCAAACGTGAAGAAATATGAAAACTGCTGAATCTGGGTAGAGTGCAGACAGGTGTTCACTGCACTATTTTTCTTTTCTATATTTAACTTATTTTAAGGTAAAAACTGGGATGGGGTGGGGAGAGATGCTTATAGGAAAGGTTGTGCCAATGCAAGTCTGTCTACACAGGGAGGCCAGGCCACCATCAGAGAAAACACCAGGGACTCTTCTTTGAGATTAAGATATCAAAGCTGGGTGGGCTGCTTTGTGATTTTACTTTGGGCCATAGTAAAAATGCTATCACTTTTCAATGCCAGCAGTGTTTTCTATAAAACAGACACATTTCTCCCAGCTGGCTAGTCCATGTCTGTAACATGACATTAGGCAGGCAGATTCATCCAAACTCTCAAAATGCTCATTTTGTTAAAAACTAATTTTGTCTGTACTTCGGCCCAGAACCCTGACAGTGCATGGTGAAGGAGCTTGGGTTTGCTTTGCATTCACATGTCCTGAGAGTAAACATTCCCAAATGCCAACACATACACTGGCCAATACTGACCTTTGGCTGACAGTGGGTGACTATTCTGCACTTGGAACAGTTTGCTGAACTCAAGGACTGCTCAGCCCTAGTTCTGCAGAGACTCTAATCTGAGTGACTTCAAGTCACACTTTAAACAAAGCCTCCAAAACAAGAACTGCTCTGCAGGCAGATCATGCATGACAAAGCACCTGAGTTAAAGCATTTCACCCAGTAGCTGTCAGTGACATTCCAGAAAATCTTGTAGGAAGTACCTTTGTAAGTTTGCCTCTGAGTTTGTTCAGCTTTCCATGCATACAGAGGTTACCTTAGCTGAAGCCTCTGGGAAGCCCACCAACTTAAAGCAATGCTGACATTGGGACATGTCTGTGGGTGGTGGCCTGTAATGGTCTGTATGTATATGGAGCTAGAATAATGGGCTACATATATAAATAACCTGCCACACACACTCTCAACTGCCTGGACTGAGATAATCTATAAACCCCATACAGCAAGGCAAAAAGCCTGTCAAAAGTCCCAGAACAAGAAATCCTTATAAGAACCAAATCCTCCCCAGAGACATTAATAAATGTGAGAAATCTTCCTCCAGGACAACCCTGACCTACCCCCACCCCCCGGGGAAAAAACAGCAGTTTTCAAGTGGAGAATAAAGTGATTTTCTGGGTAAAGAAACATAAAGACAGCAGTCCGAAGATTCACTGGAACTAGGGATGTGAAGTGAGGAAAATCACCTCACAGCTTGTCCTACAGAATGGAGCTGGTCCAATAGGAAAACTGAACAGTGCCTGTCATGAGAACTAGGGAAGCATCCCAGGAGAGGCACTGAGCCCACTGGGGATGGGGCGGCGGGGGTGGGGGTGGGGGGGGAAGTACTTGGAAGGGAAAAGATTACAACCTCAAAGAGGATATGGACTGTGCGTTTAAAATGCTCAGAAGACTGATCAGTATTTAAAATATGCTTTAAGAAGATAACAACTGATGACAGACAGAGCAGCCTCATCTTAACATACCATGATGTACCTCCCTCAGGGGCTGCAAGGTGACACTCTTATCATGGGAGACTGGCCTTAAAGATTCCCCTCCTGACAGCCCTGCCAACCTGATGAAGTCGACTCTGTGACTAGCAAGACCAAAAGCCCAGGATAAAGCCAACAAGCTTAGAGATGTACTTCCTCAGACCACTTCCATCTCTTTCCTTTTCCCCAGCAAAGTCTATTCCAAGTATAATGCAGCCCCTTAGGAACTGCTTCCTCTTCACAGAAGTTAAGGAAGAAAAAGCACTACAGTTGTATTTCAAAAGGACCAAGGAATCTGAGAGAAATGAAAAGCAATTACCGTTTCTGGGTCCTAGTCAGTGGGCTCCTCTTTGTCCAGCTGCGCCTGCTTCTAGGTAAAGGGATGAGGCTCTCACTCTCATTTCCATTTCTATGCCTAGGGCAGACACAGCTTTCCAACTCTTCTCTCCACCACTGCTACCCAAATCATCCCAGGACCTACCAGCCATTTCCACAAGCTCCTTCCACATCAAGCCTCACACTGAGCAAGAGTCTACTCTCTAGTACACAAAAAGTACCAACTACAGTGGGATTTGCACATGTGCTCACACTGAAGATTAAGCAAAGAAACGTGCCCCTGAAGACTCCACTCTGAACACATTCAACCGGGTGCCATTCCCAGTTGTGAGCAACTCTGTCCTGTCATAATCACATTTCTGTCTCTGCATCACAAGTGTCAAACCCTAGGCGATAAGCCAGGTCATCAGCATTGATCAAACCCGTGAAAACACCCAGAGCTAGACTATGAATCTCAGGTTAGGGAACAAAATCAAAATTTAACCTACAGTTCCTTTGAAGAGAAAGAAGGCTGGCTAGAGGAAAGAGAAGGGGGAGGAGCGTGATGACCCACTCATAATGTCTTGAAAACACAAACAATACATACAGTAAAAGCACCCAAGTCAGCAGCCAATTTTGGCTAAGTTGTCACAAATTATTGCTGTGGGAACAAGTGGGTATTTGTTCAGCGGAGAAAACAGCAAAGCAACTAGAGATTAAAAAGGAAAGAAAAAGGGGTAAACATATACAGCTGGGTACTTGTAAGGCTTATCAAGGCCAGGCAACTAGAGGAAAGTGATGTCCAAGATCAGAGCTACTCTAGGTTTACCTAGAACCTGGGAGAATTCACCCAAAGAATGCCTATTATAAACAAGTAAGGCAGCTCCTCCAGCCCTGAACTCTACAAGATATTTGTATACAACTG
The DNA here is from genome assembly GCA_963574355.1 of Loris lydekkerianus. NCBI lineage: Eukaryota > Metazoa > Chordata > Mammalia > Primates > Lorisidae > Loris > Loris lydekkerianus. Next base: position 15,410 of record CAUYPK010117890.1, read on the forward strand.
CAGGATCCTTTCCTGCTACTAAGGAGCATACTTTCTGTCCCACTGTCTAAGTGGGGAAGGTTTTGAAAACAAAATATTTTTAGAATTAATGCTTCTGTACAAATAGTCATAACATTTTCTTCCTCCTAAAAGGCAATCACAGAGGCACTCCTGGACCTATGTGACAAATAAAACCTCTCACTTTAAGGGGAAAGGAAGGGGAGGGAAGAGGATGGGTGGAGAGAGGGTAATTGGTGGGACTACACCTACAGTGCATCTTACAAAGGTACATGTGTAACTTACTAAATGTAGACTATAAATGTCTTAGCACAATAACTAAGAAAATGCCAGGAAGGCTATGTTAACCAGTGTGATGAAAAT
>CAUYPK010117891.1:0-43808 GCA_963574355.1 Loris lydekkerianus
TTGGCCGAAAATCGCTTAATGACATCATATAGTAATAGGCTGAAAAGAATAAAAAAAATTAAAAGTAGAAAAAAATGAACAGCATCAATGTATAGAGTACAAAATTCTCCATTGATCAGTATATACCACGACACAGTAGAATAAACATTTATTGAGGTATGGAGCTACAAAAACACATGACATTAAAACGGACACAGCCTTTGAAACAACCTAAATATCTTACCTCTTAAGTACTTGGGAATATCTTAGTGTTGGTAAAAGCCAAGTTGAACATTGTTGCACAAGACGATTAAAAACTATAGAAGGACATGCACAAATTTCAGGAACATAAACATTAGTGTGGTGATGGATACAGTACTCAGTAACCAGTTCTAGGTGGGAGAGACCTTGGTGTGTAGCATTTGCTGATTACCATGGTGTAATACTTACTTTGGCAGATTTCAAGCTGACAACCTGATATTCCTGCACACAGAGTTGGCCAGGTATATATACTCTCTTCTTTCTAGTTATAGGAACTCGCACAGCATGTCCCTGAGAAGGGTACCTAATTGAGTCCATGTAGGAGTGGGTTTGTAATACAGGGACTCTCCCAGGAAAAGGTGACACCAGAGTTGCATTAGCTTATTTGGGAAAGAGAAAGACAGTAAAGGGGAAGAGTTATAATTCCTTTTCTTCTTATGTTCATTGAAGAAAATGTAGAAAAATGCAGATAAATTAAAAGAACAAATAAAAATCATCTGTAATTTAAAAACTGAGAGGTGAACATTTAACTTTTGATGATTATCCCTTGTGTCTTTTTCTTTTTTCTCTTCTTGGGTTGAGTTTTTATTATTAGAAAGTGGATTTCTCTATACCAGCTAATCTTTTGTCTGATAGTAATATTGTGACTTTTTAGTTTTTAATTTCATTTTTAACTAAAAATTCATTGTTGAAATTTTGATTCTGGCTAAATTTAAGAATTTTTATTTTCACGTATTTTACATTTATATCTAAAATTGTAACTGCTACATTCTTTTTCTCTCACCTTGATTTAAAATTTATTTTGACATGTCTTTGCCTTTTCCTTGGTTTCTTTCTTTTTTGGGGTGTTTTTAATTCCTTTATAGTCTTTATTACTTTTTTTTAATATTTATGTGCTTTGCACTTGACTTAGCATTTCTTGTCTTATTTGCATATTTTGAATCACACAAAAGCTTTATAACTAGTATCTATAGAGAACTCAAATTAAGCAACATAACAAGAGCCAACAATCCCTTATACCATTGAGCGAGACAGATGAATAGAACCTTCTCTAAAGAAGACAGATGAATGGCTAACAAACATATGAAAAAATGCTCATCATCCCTAATTATTAGAGAAATGCAAATCAACCCCCCTCCCCCGAGATATTATCTAACCACAGTAAGAATGGCCCACATCACAAAATCTCAAAACTGCAGATGCTGGCATGGATGTGGAGAGAAGGGAACACTTTTACACTGCTGGTGGGACTGCAAACTAATACAACCTTTTTGGAAAGAAGTATGGAGAACCCTCAAGGAACTCAAAGTATCCCCAAGGATCCTATTTGATTCTATAATCCCATTACTGTGCATCTTCCCAGAAGGAAAAAAATCCTTTTACCATAAGGACACCCACACTAGACTGTTTATCTCAGCTCAATTTACAATCACCAAAATGTGGAAACAGCCTAAATGCTCACCAACCCAGGAATGGATTAACAAACTGTGGTATATGTATACCCTGGAATACTATTCAGCCATTAAAAAGATGCAAATTTTACAGCCTTTGTATTAACCTGGATGGAAGTGGAAAACATTATTCTTAGCAAAGCATCATGAGAATGGAGGAGCAAGAATCCTATGTACTCAATTCTGATATGAGGACAATTAATGACCTAGCACTTGGTGGGGGGTGGGGGTTGGGAAGGGCAGAGAGAAGGAAGGAGGGAGTGGGCGGGGGTCATGGGGGATGCTTCACCTTTTGGGGGAAAAGCACTATTATAAGAGATTCATTATCTAACACAAGCAATCAATGTAACCTATTTCTTTGTACCCTCAATGAATCCCCAACAATAAAAAAAGAAAAAGAATTTTGGCACACTTTCACTTTCTTTGCCACCATCCTCCCATTTTCCTCTTCCACTTTGCAGTTTTATTTTAACAGGTTCCGGAATTCTAGATACAAAGTTTTGGTATATAATTATTATTGTTGTTGTTGCTTTGTTATTTACTTTAAATGCTGACTCTTTCGAAAATAATTTTAACTTTGGTATATGGTTTTATAACTAAGCTTGAATGATTTAGTCTCACCTATATTTTTTATTGATTTCAGGCCTACTTAGTAGACTTTTCAATGTCAATTTTTAAGTTTTGGTTTTAGCTTCACTTTTCAGTTGTGCAGAGTGAATATCCCTGTAACTTTTTGAAAAAGAGTCTATCAGTGATCTGTTATAGAATCCCTTGAATGATGGGAATGAAACGCAGTTCTGGTCACATGCCCTTAGTAATGTATCACAAGAATGGAAAAGCAAGTATCCAATGTATTTAATACTAAAATGAAGCCAGTAGTCAATCTAATTCACACCCACTCAGCAGAAAAACTCAATTCAAGTTGGGGGGGGAAGAGGAACTAGGAAAGGAGGGGAGGAGATTGTGGTGCTCCCACCTAATGAGCACAATGTAGGGGTGCATGGCACACCTTTAGGGTATGGGACACAACTACAAGAGGGACTCTACCTAACAAATTCAAATATTGTGACCTGGTTGTTGTACCGCCGCATTAACCTGAAATTATAACAAAATTAACTGCCTAGAGGTAAAGAACCTAACTCAGTCAAGGATCATAAATCACTGGTGACTGGGAGCTCTGGCGCTCTGCCAGAGGTATTGCTTGAATTCTCAGGTCCCGTTTTCTCCCTGTACAGGTGTTTGGGGACCCAGGTGTGAGGCTTTATATTCCTCATTGCTACCGTGTGTCACATGCTGTTGGGCGCCATGAGTTTATGAGCCACATGTCCTCTTTTTTTATTAAAATATAACTGTATACATTGATGCATTTATGGTGTACAATGTGCTGATTTTACATGTTCATCCTGACCCTAGGCCCAGGCAGTGCTGGGCTCAGGATGCTCACTCAGCAAAGTCAGGGCTACCTGATGCTGGGTACAAGGCAGAAGAGGAAGCAGGTGGCGCAGTGACAGGTAGATCTCCAAAAGCCACCCCCCCTGGAGAGCCTGCCAGGCTGTCTTCTTAGCACCATTAATGTCTGCTGACATCCTTGAGGGCTTTGTCTGATTATGCCCTCCCTTGGGCTCTCTGAGAAGGTGACAAGCCCATCATGACATGTGTTCAGGGTGCAAACCTCTGTGATCACTATCATCAACCCCATGTGGCTCTGTGTTACTAATCCCTCTGGGTTTGTGTGTTCGTGCCACATGTTAAGTAATAATCTGTCCTGTTATTCTCATACGTTGTTCTTGGTACAGTGTTGGACGCTTTATATTGATCTTCTTGTGCATTTATCCCATATCTTATTCTCTCCATGTACAGATGAGGAAACAGCCGGAGAGAGGTGAGGGCACTTGTTGAGGGCCTCAAACTGGGCAGCAGCAGAGCCCAAGTCAGGACATAGGGCCGAGGCTCACGCAGCCTCCCCGCCGTCCCACGTCAGGACACAGCGTCCCACGTCAGGGCGCAGTGCAGGGGCTCACGCAGCCTCCGGCCGTCGCACGTCAGGACGCAGCGCTGTGGCTCACACAGCTTCCCCGCCGTCCCACGTCAGGACGCAGCGCTGTGGCTCACACAGCCTCCCCACCGTCTCACGTCAGGACGCAGCGCAGGGGCTCACGCAGCCTCCCGCCGTCGTCGCACGTCAGGACGCAGCGCCGGGGGTGGGCTCACGCAGCCTCCCCGCAGTCCTGCTCTGTGCTTCCTTTCCCTCCATGCGGGATTCTGCCTGTAGAGTCTCCCAAGACAGCTCTTAGTCTTCATGCTGCTTCTGGCCACTCCCAGGAGTCCTCTTCTCAGGTTTTTATACATAGGCCTAGGGACCTCAGGCTTTCTGGTTTCCAGCAGCCCAGCTCCATGCTTCCCCCTTTACTTTCCTCTCTTAGAGGATGGAGCAGGGAGGGGGTTGCTGTGGCTGCACCCTGGATTTCAGCCCAACAGCTGGGAGAAGACTCACCCACAGCCCAGAGGGCTGGGGCTCACCTCTCTCCAGATTTTATTGCCTTGAAAAGATTGAGGAGCTGTTTACAGGTCTGGGAGGAGCAGTAAATGTTTGCAGGTAGTTCTGCCTCTTAATAAATCTTCAGGTACCCTTCTGCACCCATTCACCAACTCCACCCCCCCCCCCCAAGAAAACAGAGAAAAATGGGGCAGGGTGGAGGTGGGGTTCAGGCATTGGCATAGGATAAAAATCTCATGAATTCTACATAAAGTTGACCCAGCCTGTTAAGGGGAGGAGATTGTGTTGCCGGAACGCCAAGGATTCTTGCTAGGTGGTCCACTGCTTCTGCATTTTCCAAATTGACCTGCTCAGAAAGTTCCCAGATTCTCTGGGGTCTGGGAAGTAGGGGTGGTGGGCAGCATTGGGTAGGAAGAGCAAACCATCCTCAGCCCAAATAGCAAAGTGTGTTTATGGAGTCAGGTCAGATGACAAGTACTAGCTGGAAGCATGAGAGATAGAAACCTTGGCTCTTGGCCAGAGAAGTTCAAATTTCAAGTAGAGGAGATTCACACACATGACACAACACTAGTTATACGTACTGAACAGTAGCCTAGGCATGCTAAACTCTACATGTGTTCACAAAATCTCTTTAAAGTAGATACTATTATTCTCATCTTTCCACTGTGAAAGCAAGTATTCAGAGAGGTGAGGTAATTCACCAAAGGTCACACAGCTGGTAAGGAAGGGAGCTGGTATTCAAGTGGAAAGAGTTGGCGTTCAGAGCCCGTGATCTTAGGGACTCTATGGAACAGCCTCTGCTGCTCAGAAATGGATGTGGGATCCCACAACCCTGACCTTGGCTCAGTGGTACCAGGCCCCAGGGACTAGGGAATTTAAGTAACACAGGGAGAGAGGACAAAGGGGGAAAGTAGCTCAATTGAGTGCTGGTGCGCCTGGCAGTTTTTACAAATCAACTCTTCCAATGTTCACAGTATCTTTTTAAATGGAGATTATAATCTTCTTTATTTAGATAAAGAAGAAAGTTCAGAGAAATTACAATCACTTGCTAGTAAATGACCCAACTTAAGATTCACAGAGTCTGCCTAACCTCAAAAACTTCAACATCAGGTTGTCTCCAAGGAAGAGATCGTTTGTACTCAAAGTGGATTGGGAAACAATTGAATTCATTCATTCGTTTGTACAAAACTTACTGAGAAGCTTTCACATCATCTATCTTTCTGGGAAGCTAAGATATTCCAAACTCTGAAACCACAAAGATATATGAGATCAGGGCAGTCTTTGACCTGTGTGGATTCTGGTCTCCAATCCTGGAAAGTCCCAGTACATGGTCTTTGAGGACACCCGAGCTGCCGTTTCCCAGGCCTCTGACAGACAGCCCCAACACCTGCTCCTTGGTCCTGTGTTAGACATTATTAGACTCTGAAACTTGAGCTCACCTTCCTCACAAACCATGAGGTCATCTGTATGCTTGTGTGGGGATGTGAGCGGGAGAACTGTCTTGTGTCAGGAAGAATAAATCTTATTCACCTTCCTTAGACTGTCAGATGTATGGAGAGTCTGAACAGAAACTCTAGCCATTTACTTGGAGATGATCAGAGGCCTTTTGTGAAGGAGTATGATCCCTGGAGAGGGCTAGGCCTGTTGGCAGATAGAAGGCAGGGTGTCCAAACTTCAGAGGCAGGGTGTCCAGGGAGGGTTCCTGCTTTTCATCTCTCAGATCCCTAGAACCCAGGAGCTTTACTGGGCAGTAAGATGTCTGCTCCTGTTATGGTGTTGGACCTGTGTTGACTCCTGGCGTGCACATCACCATCTGCCTCTAATAGTCATGAAGCAGTACTATAGGCTCTAAGTCCTTGAGAAGTGAAGGTCTAAGCCATGCATGCTTGCTTTCTGGGAAAGAGTAGGAGAAATGGGGGAGAAATTAAGGTGAAAAACACTTATTGGCTAAGAGTGAATATCTTTTCAGGAATATATTTCAGTGAATATCTTTTTTTAATTGTTTGATTCTGAAATCAAACAAACAAGTTAAAAAAAAGACTCTTACATATCCATTATGAAACTTACATACAAATAGAGATTGGGTCACAAAAACATCTTAGACGGAAGTAAACTGACCTGTTGTATAGCTTTATAGCAACTATGTTCTCATAACTCAAATTGGGGATTTTTTTCTTACTAGGAATGCTTTTCTGACTTAGGCATGTCTTATAAGAAAAGACAGAGAAAAGAATGCTCAAATGAGAAACAACCTATTGGCTGTTGGAAATACGACCTTGGCCCCTTAAATAGTGGGGCATAATGTTCTTGGCCTTTCCCCCATATTATTTGATGTAGCCTAGGAGCTGCCATTTTGCTTTTCTCTCCCACATACACATTTTGGATTTTTTTCTTTTTCCCTAGTAAGACATGGAAAATTTAATCATATTTGAAAAGTAAATCTGGAAGAGTCTAGGGGACACAGTTAGAACAGTGACAAGGAACACGGGCTTGGAAACCAGACTGTCTGAATCTGGATTTTGGTCTTTCTCCATAATAGTTGCCTGGCACTGAGCAAGTGAGTAAAACTTTCTGAGTCCCAGTTGCCCCATATGTAAAATAAGAGAATGTTAGTAACCTCATAGAAATATTTCCCAATCCAGAAAGTTGTGCCCCAAACTGCAACTTCATTGTCGACACACAAGTTGCCTGCTTTGTGAAAGTTCTTGGTCAAAGTCCTGTTGAAGGTTAGAATTTGGACTTTAGAATCGCAGACCTAGAAGTGACCGTGAAGGGACTTGGCCCCATCTCTCTCACCTTGAAGACAAAAATTCAGGCTAAGCCTTGAGAAAATAGAGACTGATGCAGGAGTTTAGAGTTTGATGCCTTTGACTTGGGAGGTGTGAGTCAGGACAAGGAGAATGTGAAAAAAATGCCAGGACAGCAAAAACCCTGTGGGGCAATGAAAAGTGAGAGGTCATCGCGCTGAGTACCCTTCACATTAGGACAGGGCACTTCAGAGAAAACCTCTGTGGATTGGCCGCAGGAGAAATGGAATAGTCAACAGGAGTCAGGAAAGAGGGAATTACTTTGCTTGACTTCCTTTTATTTCCTTTTCCCATTGGTCAGGATTCACCCCATGGGCAGTTAGTTCCTTGATTCCTGCAACTTGTTATATGACCCCTTTAGTGGTTTGTTGTTTGCCAGGTGCTATCAAAGGGGATGGAGGTATTTCTAAGTCTGGAAGTGGAAGAGGATCAGGAACCTCTGGGCATGTGTCTTGGTCGGCCCAGCTGTGCAGGGGAAGCCATGGCCCTGGACTGGCCAGACCACAAGTGGCAACATAATCTAGGATGCACCGGAGAGGGACTCAGGAGGCATTTAAGGTTTGAAGTGGATTTTCCCAGAGAAGGGAAGGGACTTGTCTTGGTTGTGCAGTAAGACAGCATTCCAATGCAGAACAGAGCCTAGATTTCCTGATCCCTATCCCAACCTTTTCCTTTTCTCCCAGGGACTTTTCAGGTATGGTGGTAACGTCACTTACTGCTTACTCTGATCCTGTTAGGTGTCCTTACTTTCAACAGAACCTATGAAAGACCCTAGTGATGAGATGGGGCTGGGTGGGGTATTGATGGTTCATTCACCGGATAGGTATGGAGTGGGGACAGACAGGAGGGAGAGCAGAGGCTGCATTAGCTCAACATTAAAGGCAATAGAAGCACCCCTCAGAAGACACTCCTGGAGGATTTTTCATGTTACCCTTTACCCTGGGCCCAACTTGTCTTCTGGTCATTCTATGGAGCTGTTTGAGTGCTAGGCTCCTGTAGCCATTTTTTGTTCTAATTCTTAGCAGCACACAAGGTCCTTTCGGAGGTTGCTTTGATTCATCCCAGCTTCTTGGGGCGCTAGACTTCACATCTACTCATCTTATTGAGAGGGAGGAGTGTCCAAGGCTATGGCAGGCCAACTCTTTGATCAATATGTGGTTCACCATACTCTAATGAGTGCTAATCATAGAATGACATGCACTTTTAAAGTGTCCTTTATAAGCTGACTTTCTTTTTGTGGTAGGTTCCTCAACATGATTCAAGAAATCATGTTGCCATGATTAAGTTAGCAGATCCCTGCTTCTCGTCATCCTGAAGCAAGTGGCATAGACATGACTCTTTGTGCAGCGAGCAGCTCAACTGAACGTTAAAGACTGAAATTTGGAGTTTATTATCTTCTATCTTTAGATTTAGGGATTATACTAAAAGTAAGTGCTATTATATACTTTGTTAAAATGAGAATCTATGAGGGGTGTCCAACCTGTGGCCAGGGGCCACATGCTGACTTCATAAGAACTTTCTTGCTTATCTGTAGTGTAGGATATCACAACAGAGGGGAAAAAAGGTTGGATACTCCTGGTCTACACTGACAATACAGCATGTTTCCTTCTATTGTCAGCTCCTGGCCTACTCACTGGTCCTCAATTCATCTGGCTGGAACAGATCAGTGGCTGTGGTTGAGGTGCTCACTGCTTCTTTCTTTCCACGTACCAGAGACAGAATTTTAAGTCACACTATTCCAGACATACTATCGGTCCCCTCCCCCATATTTTATGATAATCAGTTTAGACATTATCACTGATGGTATAATACTGATGCTATTTTGGTAAAATAGATCATCAATTATTTTCTTATTAATGAAACCAAGATATTTCTTTCCTTCTCTGAATTTCCATGTGTGGTTCTTCAACATTTTTTAGTCATGATAACTCAAATGTCTTGATGCAAGTCTACATATTAATCCACATGGGGTGGTCATTTGAGTTAATGTCATGCTTGGAAAAATGGAGTTTTTGATTAATTGTTATGGTCTGTATCAACACTAAATTAAATAACTTGTTTGGACCATTTCTGCTTATTGATATCAGTGAAAGAGGTTTCTAAGAGTTGGTCAGGTTCAGGAATCAGAACTTTCCTAGATCTGTGATCTTGGGCAGATGTATTTTATCTTTAGAATTATATTTTCTTGTCTGCAAAATGATGATTATAATTGTGTCTATGTCATGAAATTGTGAGGTTTAAATGAGACGATGAATGTAAAGTGTATGACAAGATGTCTGAGGGTGGCAGTGACTTCCTCCTCCTCTTCAGAAAGAGAGAGGCAGTGTGCTTAGCTCAGTGGGTAGGGCGCTGACCACATATGCCAAGGCTGGTGGTTCGAACCTGGCCTGGGCCAGCTAAAACAACAATGACAACTACAACAACAACGACGACAAAAAAAATAGCGACTTGGCACCTGTAGCTCAGCAGCTAGGGCATAAGCTACATACACCGGAGCTGGCGGGTTCAAACCCTGCCTGGGTCTGGTAAAAAACAATGACAACTACAATCAAAAAATAGCTGAGCATTGTGGTGGGCATCTATAGTCCCAGCTACTTGGGAGGCTGAGGCAGAAGAATTGCTTAAGCCTAAGAATTTGATGTTGCTGTGAGCTGTGATGTCACAGCACTCTACCAAGGGTGACATAGTGAGACTCTGTCTCAAAAAAAAAAAAAAGCCAGGCATTATGGTGGGCACCTGTGGTCCCAGCTACTTGGGAGGCTGAGGCAGGAGAAGTGCTGAAGTCCAAGAGTTTGAGGTTGTTGTGAGCTGTGATGCCATGGAACTCTACCCAAGGTGATAGTCTGAGACTCTGTCTAAAAAAAAAGAGAGAGAGAGAGAATTAATCCAGGTGGTTTAACTTAAAACTAAATAGAGTAAAAATCTTACATTTGCAGCCATTTTTAGGCTGCAAAGTAGAATAGTAAGATAGGAAAAGGGAAAATGGACTGGAATAGATAAATTCCAGGGACCAGTGTGTGATGTTTTGGAGAGACAAAAGAGCTGTTTCTGTTTCAAAGAACTTTTTCTTTTGAAAAATTTCAATGCACTTAAAATCTGATCTTCCACCAGAGCAAGCATACATAAAGTTATTAGGAGCGATCCTCTTGGTGCTGCAGTGGGCAAGCTGTTCAAAGGCATATCTCTTAATGCTTCAAGTACACTTCACTCCTCATGTCTCTGTACTTGTTGGAATAGCTCTTGAGAGTGGAGAGGGTTCACAAATGTGCATATGTTTTTCATTGTTCTCTTATTGGAATGGGAGCTTTGTCATCATTGTTCTATTTCTACTCCACTATTGAACACAGAGTGAGCATACACGTGTGTGTGTGTGTGTGTGTGTGTGTGTGAGAGCATGTAGGAGTTCCCTTACATCACTAGATCATCGCAGGTTCTTATGCATTTGGTTCTTATGCATAGGATTGCCCACCACACAGATCCCGGATGTTGAGCTGGGTGGAATGTTGAGGTAAATTCATATATTACACTGTCAGAGGTATCCACCCCAAATATAAATCTGATCTTGTCCTTCTTTGATTCAAAACTTCCATTGGTTTCTTGGTTCCTTAAGGCATAGACAGCAAACACACAGAGGAAAGGACATCCAGTCCTCTAATACCATGTCCATGGCAGACATTGCTAATCAACCCCATGGTTTACTGAGTCACAAAGTTTTGCTTATAGGACTTAATGGAGTGATGACCAATCGTCCTTAGTCAACACAAGCCGGATAGATAAAACCAAGGCCCAGGATCATGTAGAAGGCCATGACATATCTTTCCAGTTACATTTCTGTTTTCTCCTAAGGAGATAGACTTATTGTCCCCCAACAATTTTGCATGAGCACGACCCAGTCACTTCTATGTGCCTTTGCACATTGTGTTTCTAGCGCCTGAAAGGACTTCTTTCCTACTATACATTCTAGTTTATTTTCACCCATAAGACCCAAGTCCAATGTGATATCTTCAGTGAAGATTTCTTCAATTTCCTTGTACTCTTGTAACCCTGAATATGCTTCTTTATTTTACTGATTACGCTGTAGTTGTTTGGGTTCTGTGGGATTCTTGAAAGCTGTTTTGTGTTCTTATTCCTCAGTGCTCAGAAAAATGTCTGTTGTTTCAGAGGAGGAGTGAAAAAGAATTAAAGATGGGGTAGAAAAGATTTGAGTCAAGGAAGGACTTCTAGGACCACGGAAATGCTTGTAGGTTACAAGAAGTTAATTCAGAGCAGGGAGACGTCATACTGAGAGACTGATGCAGAATATAGGGGGTTGGTATGTAAAGGGGGGAAGGTGCCCTGGCTCTTTTGCTGTATTCCAGAGGGGGAAGAATCCCAAAGGAGCTAACCAGTAGCACAGCCAGCCATGTGCAGGTGGAGGAAAACGCATCAGTATCTCAGTCCTTCTAACTTCCAGGCTTCCAATTAACTGATTTTTCCTCACTGAAACCCCATAATAATAAGTAGCCCGTATATAAATATAACAGGAATGCTGGATTGATAAGAACATACCGTGGCCATGCAGCGGCATTATTAAATGATCTTATCATCAATAAAATTGCAATTTTTTTAAAAAGAGAAATCCTTAAATTAGCTTGTGCATGTGCCTGAGACCATCTTGTTTGCCTTAGAAATGTTGCTGATTCTAAAGAATTATTTTTCTTTCTTTGTGTTACAACTTGCGCTTCTTTTGATGTTTGCCTCTTTGGATATTCCTTAAATAATTAAAGCAGCTATTTTTTACTTACTTTACATATAGAAAGTTTAATTTCCTTTGTCGAATTAGAATATTATTTAGTGCCACCTTTTTAAAATAAAGAAATGATAGATAGGTAGATAGATATTGATTCTAGATTTATTTTATGGAAAATATGGATTCCATAAAATCCAGATGGATGCCCAGCCTTGCTGTGATTCTCTGCAGCCCCTAGATTCTGACTTCCCACTAACTTCAAAGGGAATGGAGGAGGCAGAACTCACAGTGCATTGAGAGTGTACCTCAGGCTTTCGCCACCTGTAAACGGTAGGTTGCAATTTCCTCGTAATTTATCTCCAGTTAAGGACACTATGGAAAAGTTCATCTGCTGTCCTGGGAAGACTCCGGAGTCAGTTCTGTGAGTGAAAGAGCAAGATCACAACCACCGGCCACTCTCAATTCCTGGCTCTGTCACTTAGCAGCTGTGGTGTCCTGGGGAAGTTGTGTAGCTTCCCTGAGTCTGTGCTTCCTTATTTGCAATATTAAGATCATAAAATGAACTTCTAGAGATATTTTGGAGACTAAAAGTACTGTTTTAAAGTAAGCTGGCACACACCAGACGCTCAGTGAGTGGTAGTTAGTATTGCTGTCGTCACGAGACGTGAGGGGAGAGTCTCCTGTTCCCATCTGAGGTCCACAGAGGTCTTTCTCTCCACTCATGAAATCCACATTCAGCCTGTCAGCCGAGCTGCCCTGTGCTGTGGCAGCATGGAAGGGACTCACACAACTGTGACTTCAGTGTCATTAGGGAAGGTGGTCTCTTCTCACTGGTCTTACTTCACTCTTACATATTTGAAACCATATGGCCTGCCTCACTTTAACTCACCTGTAGTCCTCTGAACTTTGGGACACTACTGGAAGATCTTTCAGAGATGCAACTGTGTGCTGAAAACATCCTTTCTCAGCATCCAGAATGGAACCCAGAAAAATTCACCTTAGCTTTTATGGTCAGGGTTGGCAATCTCTACTCATTCAGGCATGAGTGGGCACACGTGGTCTTTATTCTTTCTGTCTGTTCTCAGGCCCTGCTTTTTGTGTGTAGTGGGCTAAGTATGCATCCTGAAGTCCTCTTCAATTTTCTGCTCTGAATGGAACACTAGGTAGCCTGACTTCCCGGGCTATGCTATTCCAAATGTGCACATTGAACTCCCATTCTTACTCATTTATTCAACAGCCCATTATGGAGGATCTACTCAATGCAAGGTGCAGCTCTAGGCTCCAGAGGAATCAAGGAAGAAAGGAGAAATAATGAAAAGGAATAATGAAAAAACACTATCCCTACCCTCAAGGACAAGCAGACCTTATGCAAATATATAAGATCACAGCTGTGTTACAGTGCTATAGGGAAGTTACACCTGGTGCTAGTAAAGTAAATAATAAGGAGAAATGACTTGGTCTAGGGTATAAAGGAAGGATTGTCTAGGGCAATGATCTTGGAACTTCTATCTGAAAGATGAGCACATTCACTAGATCAAGTGAATGCAGAGGTGGAAGTGGGAGATTATTTTAGGCAGAGGGAGGTCATGTTCAAAGGTCCAAGATGATAGGGTACGTGGTGTGTGCAATTGACTCTTCCAGAAAATGAGAAGATTCAATGAGACAAGCGGACAACATCCAGATTATATCCTCTGCCCAATAATAAGGAGAAGCCACTGCAGTGATGTAACTGGTTGGAAGAGAAAGTGACCATATTTACACTTTTAGAAAGATGTTACTGGGTCTTTTGCTAGTTGGATATCAGCCATCTTTACAGAGGTATTTCCAAGACCAATCTTTCAGCTGGCTCTGAGACAGCAAACCATGAAGAAGCATGAGCCAGGGGCTCCCTGTCATCGGATCCCTCTAATCTCTGCTACCCTGTTGGAGATGTCTTGAGTGCACCATAATTTTACCACCTTTCTTATCTTGGCTTCTGGTGCCAAGCAACTTTCAGCATTGTCACCACGTGGAGGGCAAGAAAATCGCCAGCCTTAACACCAGCATCCTCCTATCCCCTGAAAGGGATCAAAATACTTAGTTTGGGCCTCAAAGGTCAAACTTATTGGTGAGTTAGTTCCTATTTCAAACTTTGATTATTTTGGATTTTATTCTGCCTTTTATTTTTCGGCATTACAACAACTTTCCTGTCTGAAGCTAAACCGTAAGGTCCATAAAAAATAGGGATCTCCTTTTAGGTTCTGTTTTCAGACTGCTGCATGGTAGTTGCTCCATAAATATTGTTATGCAAACAAATATTAAAACATAAGAACAAGTAAAAAATGTCACCATCTCATCATTCTATAATAATTTTCCCTTTTAAAAAGCAGAATGTTTTTCTTCTTAGGTATACAAATGTATAAATTGAATTAACTTTTTAGCATGTAATCCTACTTTATACATGAGTTAGACATTGATTCCAATATTTTCTTAATATAAATTTTAAAATCAAAAAATCTTCCTGGTGTATATGGTAGTGAACATGAGTTATACGCATAGCACTATGTAGGATGGACTGTATATGTTTAAAGCTATAACTCCATAACTTAACTAGGACCATCTCTAGACAGAGGTAAAGAAGATGGAAGATACTCTCAAGGGAAGAAAAAAAGGAAAGAACAAACTGAGTTTTACGAATAATAAGTAAAATGAACATTTAGATTTTTTTTTTAGAGACAGAGTCTCACTGTGTTGTCCTCAGTAGAGTGCTGTGATGTCACAGCTCACAGCAACCTCCAGTTCCTGGGCTTAGGCGATCCTCTTGCCTCAGCCTCCCAAGCAGCTGGGACTACAGGTGCCCGCCACAATGCCGGGCTAGAACGTTTAGATTTTTAAATTGTTTAAATCTTTGAGCTGAGTTGATGTAGGAAAGTATATGTAGCATTCTTAGCCAACACTTAAAGAAGGTCATCTGAGACAAAGAAGAAGTAACTCCTAGAGAGGACTTGGATTCATTTGTGTGAGGAGAAATACTGATGGAGAAAGAGATTTTATATTTTTCTGATTGGAATCTTTAGTGATAAACAGATTTCACTTTGCAACTCAGTAAACACACAGGATATATGTGTATACATGTGTGTGTATGGACAGACAAATGGATGAAGGATAGATGGTCAGATTGATAGACTAACGGATGGACAGGCAGATAGACACAGAATTGTAACAAAACAATAGGTGCCTTTGGTGTGTGCAATGCATTTTGATATCTTTTATTCGCTTCTATTTCATTCTTTTAAAATTCTTATCAATCTCAATATCAGGGTAACAGGCAGTACCCCACACTTTATAAACATTGAATTAAGAGTCTAACAGAGATTTTGCTTAGTATAGGAGAGGGCACTTTGCTCGAGATGGTATAGGTATGAGGAGGCTGGGCAGGTCATGGGTTGGCATCAGGCAGACACTCCAGACATCGTTGAGTTTTCAAGAGGGTGCTATCGGCTGTTCTCATTGTGCAGAGTAAGACTGTGTATTGGTCCAGTACAAATTGTAAATTAAAAAATAAACTTGTTCCATAAAACAAATATACTTGAAAAACACTATTTCATAGAACAGTTTTTCAATATTTTGGGCTTTACCCCCTGCCCCAAAAAGAAAAAAAATTCATACTTATGAATTTTGGGGAAAATTTCATCATCTGCCCTTGCCTCTCTGTCACAAATACTGAAATTCTATTGGCATTCTCCATTGAGGAGAATCTCCCCTTTAGGTTGGTTTAAGCCAGTGCTTTTCCAGTTGAGTTTGGCAGGAAAGATTCTTTTCTCCCTCAATGTCTCACCCTGTGGAAAGTGGGAGGAAGAAGGGGCTCACTAACAGTGGGGGGGGGGGAGCAGAACCCCACCTGCCCTCCACAGCTCCAAGAGGAGAACATTTGGTTTTCCCAGATGAATTTTGAAATTACAGTATATCCTTTAGGATTCTTCTTCCAACCTCTCCCTTGAGCCCCCAAGATTCAGGGGCTGCAGAAGACAGGATCAAATAACATCTCAGCCCCATCAAGATTTGCAGGACTGGAAAACAGACAGCTCCAGTTCACGTTAACATGATTCTGTGATGAGCTTGGTGGGACTGTGGGAAGAGGATGAACGAGACCCTCTTCCTCTGGGTGTCTGTCTACCTACTATGTCCTTCTAGCCCTTCCTTCCATGGTGATTAGCTAACCTGGAAGAGGTCAAGCACATAGTTGAACCCAAAACAGACTCTATGCTTATTCTTAATGAGCCTACAATCTAGTGGGGAATATAGACAAGTAATCAAGCCATTTTGCTCAAGTGGATCAATTAAATGCATGGTAGGAAGCAAAAGAGTCAAGAGTGTGGCAAAGGTCCCAGTCTGTAAGGTAGAGGGACGAGCCCAGAAGACTTTCTGAAGAGGCAGCAAGGTGAGAACTGAAGGGTGAAGAGGAGTCAGCAGGGGGAAAGGAGGCAGAGATGGGATGTCCCAGGCAGAGTCTGCTCACCTGTGGCTTCTTTGAAAGCTCTAGTGATGCAATGACGATTCTGAGCCAAGGAGGCCACTCCGTCTCAGGTGGGACTTGCTTTCTGTTTCTTCCCCAGCTGCTTCAGAAAGCCCAGTTTCTTGCCCCCGGTGTACAGGGTGCTTACAGCAAGTCTCTTTATAGCCCTGCTGAGGGAGGCAGCAACCTTTATAGGGGAAAGTCTCCAATAGCAGGGGTCAAAGGCACCCAGCACTTTTCTTGCATAAAATTAATGAAGCTTCAAGGTTAGGAGGTGATAAGAGGGCTCATTAGAACAAATAATTTCTTCTGAGTAAAATAACTTTGGGGGTCTTTTCAAGATGTTGTCTGTATTCAACACTCATGTCTGCCCTGTGAGAGCAAACACAGCAGTGAAATGAGGGTGTTCAGAGGTGGGGGAAGGTGTGTGAGGAGACTTAGCCGAGCCTGGCTGAGTTTTTGTTTCAGCTGGAGTCTTGCAGAAGGGCTAGGCTCATGCTTCTGTGGCTGAATTTCTTGGGAACATGCTGAAAGTGGAGCTATGTCTATTCTAGTGATCATAAACTGTGTGGCAGACCTCAGGCAGATGGGTTCAGTAAGTGCCTGCTGCCATCATCACTGTTACCATTGCTTTGGAAACTGTGGCTGTCTCGCCAACAGCCATTTTCATAAAAACTCTAACTTTTATCTACATCAGCACCTCTCCTGTTCAAATCTATGGATTTTGTGGGAAGAAGACTGGTTCAGGACAACTTTAGTAAAACCACATTTTCTGGCCACGGTGATTGGTTTAGGGCTGGGCACATGGGCACATTTGGATCAATAAAATGTGAAAAGTATCACTTTCATGTGGAAGTGTGGGTGCTTATATATTGGTTTCATAGTAGGGCTGAGCACGTTGGAAATGTTTTCTTCCATTCTTGAGATACTTTGCTAAGAAGAATATGTTCCAGCTCCATCCATGTAAACATAAAAGAGGTAAAGTCTCCATTTTTTAAAGATAATATTATTATATTCCACAGTGTACATATCCCACAATGTATTAATCTATTCATAACTACATTTCAGGATGAAGGGGAAAGAGGAGGGGGAGGGGAGAGGGGAGGATGGGTGGAGAGAGGATAATTGGTCGGACCACACCTATGCTGCATTTTACAAGGGTACACGTCAAATCTACTAAGTATAGAGTATAAATGTCTTAACACAATAATTCAGAAAGTGCAGTGAAGGCTATGTTAACCAGTTTGATTAAAGTATTTCAAATTGTATATAAAACAAGCACATTGTATCCCATAAATGCATTAATGTACACAGCTATGATTTAATTAAATAAAATATGAAAAGCATCTTCTTTGGGGGGCAGTTTTTTCAGAGACCTTTTTATATTCATGGGCTCTCGCCCTGTTTCCAGATGTGGCCTCAGGAAGCACAGACCTTTGGTAGTTGTTAGCAGCCATCTCATAGCCTTGAAGGACAAACTATCTTTTGACAAAAATAACACCACAGGAGCTGACCAGGGAGGTAAATGATGATGTTGTTGAGCTGCTGAATCAAACCAAGACCTCCCCACAGCAAGACTTTCATTATTCTCCTACATCCTCTTTATAACAAAACCAACTTTGAGTTAATTTTTTATTACTTACAACTTAAGGCATCTCAAATGATAGAGCGCTTGATACCAGAAAGTGGGACATTGTTAATGACAAACTGTGAAGTGCAGACATAAGGGTGCTTGAAAGGACCCCAGGTGGTCAATAGCTTCCCATGCACCACAAGAAAGAGCCAGTGAGGTTGCAGCATTAGTAGACTTGGCAGAAGAAATGGGGGAGTTGGTAGCTGAATATGAAGTGGAGAGAGGGGAACAGTTTCACACTGCTGATGGGACTGCAAACTAATACAACCTCATTGGAAGGAAGTATGCAGAATCCTTGAAGAACTCAAATTAGACCTTCAATTTGATTCTACAATTCCAATTCTAGGTGTCTACTCAGAAGGAAAAAACAAAACAAAACAATTTTATCATAAGGACATTGGCACTAGATTGTTTACTGAAGTTCAATTTACAATTGCCAAGATATGCAAAGACCCTAAATCCCCATCAACCTGGGAATGGATACTGTGGAATACTATTTAGCCATGAAAAAGAGGGAGACCTTACTTTTTTTGTATTAACCTGGATAGAGCTGAAACACATTCTTCTTAGTAAAGCATCACAAGAAAGGAAAAACAAGTATCCAATGTACTTAATACTAATAGGAAGCCAGTAGATGATCTAATACATGCCCACATAATAGAAAAACTCAATTTAATTCAAGATGGGGGAAGGGAGAGAAGCGGGAGAAGAGGAAAGGAGGGAGGGGGATTGGTGTGTTCACATGCACTTCATGGGCACCATTTAAGGGTATGTGGCATGCCTCCTGGGAGCAGTGCACAATTACAACAGGGGCTTTAATCTGAGGGTACAAAGAATTAGGTTACAATGTTTTCATTTGTTATAATGTTTACAATGTAAACATTGTAACCTAATTCTTTGTACCCTCAAATTAACCTTAAAGAAAAAAATAAAAATAAATAACAAAAAAAAAAAGAGCAAAAATTATGAGGGTTCTGTAGGGAAAAAAAGCATTTAGGCTGCAGAAGACCTTCCTGAATGCAGAAAAAGAAGAAAATACAACTCTGTTCCAAGAGATCATGTAGGGAAAGCAATATCCTGCCACTTAAGCCGATGTGGGTTGGGCTGTACGTTCCCTGCAACAGACCACATGCTCACCATGGTGGCCATCAACATGCCCTGTGCATCCTAGGATCAGAATGCTCACAAAGTAGATATTTGCTCACATTTCTGTTTACCCTGAATGCCTTCCTACTAATGTATTTCTTCTCTTGAGGGCAGGAACTATGCACAGGTATCTTTGCATTCCTGATAACCCAGCATAATGGATGGCACATGGTAAGTGCCGTACATGTTTGTTGGATGAATGGCCTTCACTGAAGACCTTAAAACAGAGGTTAGGTCTACGTTTATTTCTTTGAGGAGTACAAGCACTATTCTGGTGATGAGCACGGTTGAAGTTGGATTAAACCCTTATACAAGGCATCTGTGTAACAAAAACATTTGTACCCTCTTAATATTTTGATATAAAAAGTAACAATACAGAAGACCCTCTCTAAGTTGACCACCCAAGGGACTGTAACAAACTGGTTAGCAGACGGAGGTGGTCAACATAAGCAGCTAGGCCTACTGACATTTACATGTGGTACATGTTCTGTCTATGAAAATTAGGTCAACTCAAAGAGGTGGTCGGTGTAGGGAGGTGGTCACCAGTGGAGGTTCCACTATACATAAAATGAAGCAATATCTTCAGAATTAAAAAAACAACAACAGATGCTAGGAGATGAAATACAGAAATGGTTCATCCTTCAACCAATATTAGTGAGCATTCTTTATGTGAAGAATTTGGTGACAGATAAGGATTCTCCATAGAGCTATCTGTCTACTGGATTCTCTCTCTCTCTCTCTCTCTTTTTTGCAAAATCACACTCCTGAGGGATAACACTTTCCACCATTCTCTTGATACTGTCTGGCATTAATAGGAGAGGCAGGTAACCTTCAGAAGAAATCCTGGTTTTCCTTAATGGACTCAGAAGTCAGGATACCCTCCAGTGCCTGTTGGAACAGACGCTGCAGAATGCAACCGTCTTCTCCAAAAAGAGAAAATGCATTCACCCAAAGAGCAGGGATCTGCCTGAACTGCAAACCTTTTAGAGAAGTTAATACTGTGTGGCAGCCGTAGGAGTGTGTTTCTTGTATTTCCCGTCAATGAAGAACCTGCTAGGAGTGCAGTTTGCTGACACGGCCCAGCTGGTGCCCATTTGCTACCTACTCCTTTCTTCCTCCTCTCTTGGTTTGCATTGCAGCCTGAAGGTTCTCTGCAGCCTTCTCCCAGTCCTCTCCCTCCGTCCTTTACAGGCCATTCACCCAATATATCTCTCCCACATCCAATTTCATCTTGGCTTCTGCTCCTTAGAAGACCTCAGCTGAAGCACGCAGCCTGGTCTCTAAACAGCAGGCTTAGCACCCTGGAGGATGCATGTGTGATGTTTGGCATATTTTATCCCATGCTCAAAAAAAGCCAGGAGCTTCTCATGGTTTATATCCAGTGGAAGAATTTTCCTGAGCACATTGGAAGGATGGGAGAGGGCACCAAATAGCCGTAGGCAGCAGCTGGGAGAAGGCGAGGTGGCGGCAGACAGGCGAGAAAAGGAAACACTAGTATAAGTTCACAGCGGTTCTCAACCTTCCTAAAGCCGCGGCCCTTTAATACAGTTCCTGTGGGTCGTGCCCCACAAGTTGAGAACCACTGTTAAGTTAAACATTCCAAGAGTCCATACCCTTGTGCTTTTAACAGGGGATGGATATGCTGGGGAGCTGTGAGATAATAAAATCTTCAGCTCCCAGGCATTGTCTCAGAACACCCATTAACCACTGCCTCATTTCTTATCCTGCCTCCCCCACTCCGCTGCCTACTGCCAATGCCAGCAATGTCCCCTGGCAGAAGGAAGACTAACTGCAGAATAATATGCATCTGCATTCTCAGCTGGTCTTTTCTGTGTGACTTTAAGCAGGTGCCTTAACTTCTCTGAGTCTCTTTTCTCAGAGTGGGGTGATCATCCTGTCTTTACGGTGTTAGGAAGATGAAATGAGGCAACGTGGTCTATCACCAAGGTGCTTGGTGATATTGGTCATTGCCCATCATAGAGGTAAGTTTCAGAGTCTGAGGAACAGTAGGAAACACTGTTCCAGAACAGTGCTGGGGCTGAGCATCTCCATATCTGCGGGTTCTGTGGCCATTGGCCTCCTCCTTTAAGTCTCTGGGGTTCTTTTGCCAAAATTAAAATAAATGCATCTGCTTTAAATTCCATGATTTCTCCTTATTTTTGGAGAACTGTCATGAATATTTTATCATATACTTGGAATCTAACATAGAATGAGCTGAGGTTTTGGAGATAAAGATAGTCTGTCTGCTCCAGCATGCTCCACGGGGCATCTGCAGGGGGAACCTGAGGTATGGGGACTGTGAACAGCTTGCTCAAAGCTTTGGCAGACCTGGGAAGACTGCTGGTCTCCTACTCTCAGAGAAGTGTGGTGTTGCCTCAAATACACAGAATCATTCAGGTTTTAACTGGGTCTTTCAGAATAGGGTTTTTGTTTGTTTGTTTGTTTTTGTTTTTTGAGACAAAGTCTTACTTTGTCACCCTTTGTAGAGCACCGTGGGATCATCATAGCTGAAGCAAGCTCAAACTTTTGGGCTCAAGAGTTCCTTTTGCTTCAGCCTCCCCAGAAGCTGGGACTATTGGAGCCTACCACCACACCTGACTAGTATTTTTCTATTTTTAGTAGAGACGGGGTCTCGCTCTGGCTCAGACTGGTTTTGAACTCCTGAGCTCAAGCACCACCCACCTTGGCCTCCCAAAGTGCTAGGATTAAAGGTGTGAGCCGCTGTACGTGGCCTCAGAATCAGTTTTGTACATTCTACTCCTCAGAAGCCTCTTCACCTTCTTCGCGGCATGAATTGCCCCATCCTGTGTCATGCTCCTCCAATTCCTCAGACACTGTCCTCCTGCCGCCCTTGATGGCTCTTTCCTTCTCAGCTGTGGCAAAGGCCATGTTCTGCTCAGGTTAGTACCCCAGTGCCCGGAAAACAAGGAAGGTGTTATATGCCGATTTGCTGAATTTATTGAATCTGTAGCTTTTATAGTGATGGGTTGTTCTGAGAGTTAGTAGGAGTGGGGATGGGGGTAAAGTAGCAGCAGGTCACTTCACTTACTTTGGGAAGGACTTCCTGGCTATGTACACATTCCTAAGACCTTTATCCCGGAGGGGTGAGAGGCAGAGAATATGGAGTTGGAAGATTTACCTAAATTTGAATCCTAATTCTGTGTGATCTTGAGCACTACTTTAATTTCTCTGTGTTCTTCCCAGGAAGAGGACCCAGACCCACTGTTCAGGCAGCTGGGGTGCAGGCTGGTGTTTATGTGCACAGGCGTATAAATGCACGTGGATGTGTACGCTTGTGTGCGCATACATGGCTGTGCATTTATATATTGAGGCTGGCACCTACACTTGTCTTACATTGTCACTTCAAAGTTGCTCGGTGAGTTTGGTGACATCAATCATTCATTTGATGAATAAACATGTAGCAAGCACCTAGAAGGTGGCAGACCCCATTAGGAGCTGAGGAAGGAGCCTTGAATTAAACATGTGCTCTCACTTGAAGGTATGCAGTCTCTCACTAGTGAGAAATTGGGATGCTGCGTGGCCTCTGGAAGCACAGAGGAAGGTGTGAGCAGCTCTCTCGGGAGGGGAGAGGGAGGCCGTGGAAGGCAGGGCATTCTTGAGCTGCGTCCTGAAGGGACAGAGCCGGGAAGATGTGTCAGGTAGACACAAGTGGGAAGCCAACTTAGGGCCACATGGGAGGCTGGGGAGGTAGGCGGGGGTGGGGGAATTCTCTTAGTGTATGTGTATTATTATGTTTTTTAATGGCTGCTAAGTTGTTAGGACATAAATACATTAAGTTGTTAGGACATAACTACTTAATAAAAGGAAAAGCCTTTTCTTTTGGCATAGGGTTGCCATGAAAATATTACTGAAACACTGTGTTAAATACTGAGAGAATGTGGGTGATTCAATCCTAGACATACATGTGAAGACATTTCTCAGGGATTTTTTTTTTTTTTTTCCTGTAAAGAAGGCTTGCTCTCAACTATATTTACATGTAGTATCAAGAGTGGAACAATGTTATCTTTGATGAAGAAAGACAATCAGAGATGATCACAGTTGCAGGTTCACATAGAAGGTCTGACAGTTAAGTTTTTGTTGTATAAACAACTTGGTGAGGTTTCATACCTCAGCATACAGTGTCTCAAAGCTGGGTTTGTGTTGACATGTGGCAGTGACTTGCTGAGTGGTGGTCATTATTGTTGTGGCCTATTTCTGTGTGTCATACAATGCTTGATGGTCATTCCAGAAAAAGAGCTCCAAATTTGCTTTGAAGGGTGGAAGAGGTGCTGGCATTGGCCTTGAAGGTGACTGTCGTGATACTCAGCAATGAGGTATGGAGTGCTTTTTCTAGGATGAGTTTGTGAACTTAATTGTCAGATCTCATCTGTGTCCACAGCCCCACACACTCATACACATAGACACAAGCGTACAGTATGCTGCAGACACAGGCGAGCTGAGTGATTTGGCCATGATAACACCTTCAGAGGGTAATTAACTTTGAGAAATGAAAATGATTAAAAATCAATTATGATATCATTTCCAGAGAAGTGGAAGGAGCAGTCTCAGCAAAGGAGAATGATTTCCTCAGCAATGTGGCTTTCCCTGGAGAAAAAGAAGACTTTAAATTCTGCTGGCCAGTGGGCGAGTTGTGGCATCCTCCTGGTGGATGATCAGCACAGCAGGAATCCCACATAGCCTGACGTTTCCCCAGGGTTCTCACCTGTGCAATCTCATCACCTTCCCCAATAAATCAGCAGTGTTTCTGCAGAATGAGACCACAGCATCTGGACCTGTTCTCCCTCCCGTCCCTTCTAATTCCTGCTGCCACATCCAAGCTTCCTTCATTCAACAAAAGCACCCTGATGCTCCCTAAGACTCTTAAAATAACTGACTCTCTTGCTAGTTGTGATTTTGTCAAGCATCTTTGAAGTTACCACCATCATTGTTGTCAAAAACTGGCTCTGGATTCCTCATCAAGTGGCCTTCAAAAACATGGCTGATGAAAGCAGCATGAATGGGCAACATCAGCACAGTCGCCTGCTGGCACACACTTCCCTCTGTTGTCTGAGTGGCATGGGCCTTAGCTTGCTCACCTTGCCTACCCTCTGTGACTGGATCTCGGAGCTCAACCCTTTAGTGGAAGCCTTGACCAAAAATCCCACCTCTTCTCTACAGCAGTTCTTGGCCCCAGCCTAGCTGGGGTTATGATCGCTGTCTATCCCTGGTCCGGCCTGCATTTTGGAAGTGATGTCCACCGCCCTGGCCATCCTGCTATGTCTGTGTGCGCCTCTCTCCTCTCTGTGTCCTTTACCTCTTGGTGGTCTGAACCATTGGGCCGTGATCACCAAGGAGGCTGATTCAGAGATTGCATCTCAAACTTCTGACTTTTCTCTAAGTTTTGACTTCTAGAAGGGTCACCTCTTCTGCTCCAGATGCACCTGAAAGTTCATTTTCTTTTTTGCCCAAATCTGCCTTTTTTTTTTTTTTGATTGCTGTTTCTGTTAATGGTAGCCCCATCTTCTCAGAGTTTTCAAAACTTAGCTATCTCTCTCCTTTCTTTACCTCATGCCTTATCTTTAATATTTTCAGGCAGACTCTATATTACAATGATCTCCTCTCGCTCTCCTTCTCTCTCTCTGCCCCCACACACTTCTTTCCTTTTAAGCTTTCACTCTCTCTCAGCTTATCTTCCTAACTAGTATCTGCTAGTTACTTTCCCTTTTGCCAGCTCAGTTTGGAATATTTTACTACCCTGGTCTTAACACTGTGTAGGTCCCCACAAAGGACTGCCTCCTCCTACCTTCACAGGTCTCAACAATAAACTCTATAATGACTTTGGAAGTATGTCCACTTGGCTAGGCTGGAATATGTTTTCTAGAATTCCCTTTTTTATGTTTCCAGCTGGAGGGAGCCTCAAGGGAGGGTCTTGTGAGATTTGGAAGGGAAATGGTTGTCAGTGTCAGTGACCTGCCAATTCACCTCGCTGGCATTAAGCTACATCTTCTTGCCCGGGATGGACCCCTTTGGCATCCCTCACTCTTGGGCCAGCTGTGTATATTTAGCATCATGACAAGAAACCCCTCTTCTCTTGGGGAAGGGGATTCCTTTATCACCCAGGTCAGAAGCAACAAGAATGGAAAAGGGTTTCAGTCCATCTCCATGAGGTTCCAGCTCATGCATGCTCTATTTTTAAATATCTTATTTAGATTTAATTCAACTTAACAATTTATTGATCTATTAGTGTATTCACAGAGTTGTGTAACCATCATCCTAATCAAATTTAGAACATTTCATCATTCTCTATTCTCACCCTCCCTTCCTCTCCTTCCCGCAACCCCAATCTTAGGCAATGACGAATCTACTTTCTGTTTCTATGGGTTTGCTTATTCTGGACATTTCATGTCAATGGAATCATACAACGTAGGGCCTTTACTTAGCATGGTGTTTTCAAGGGTCATTCATGTTGTAGGGGGCATCAGGACTTGATTCCCTTTTGTTGCCAAGTAATAGTCTGTTGTATGACCGTGCCACATTTTGTTTACCCGTCCATCTGCACAAGTTCCACTTTTTGGCTATTATGAATAGTGCTGCTGTGAACGTCTTTGCACAGTTTTTGTGTGGACATACACTTTTCTTTCTTTTTGGTCTATACCTAGGAGTGGAATTGCTGGGACATATGATAGCCCATTTGGAGGAGCTACCAAACTGTTTTCAAAGTGACTGCTCCATTTTACATTCTACCTACAAGGTAAGAGAGTTCCAATGTCTCTACATTTCACTGATCATATTATCTTAGATCCTTTTTATTCCAGCCATCCCAGTGGGTGTGAGGTGGTATCTCATCTTGGTTTGGGTTTGCATCTTCTGACGATTACTGATGTTGAGAATCTTTTCATGTGCTTATCGATCATTTACGTACCTTCTCTGGAGAAACGTCTACTCAGATGATCTGCCCATTTTAAAATTGGATTATTAATTTTATAGTTGTTGAGTTGTTAAAGTTATAGTCAGCTTTCAACCTCCCTTTCCTGTTTGCTGGGTGGATTTTGAGCTCCAGAATCAGATGTAAAAACAACAGCCTTACAGAGACTTATGTAACCAGCTTCCACAGTTATAGAGGCCCTGTCCTTGCAGAAATTCAAGGATACCCTACCGGTCCGCTTCTCTGGTTGAATCCTGGCTGCTGGAGAGTCTCAGTCCCATGTTATAATCTTATCTCCCACTACTCTCCAGCCACACCGTGCCCTCATCAGCTCCCTATTTTACCCCAGCATACCTCAGGCTTGTTTCTTATATAACATGAATGTTTCTTAAGTATTTTTTCCACTTAAAATTTTGCCTATCCTTTGAGGCATCTCATATTCTCTGTCATCTATAGAAACTTTTATAATCCCACCATCTTCCTCCTTTGAACCTTGTAATATGGCTCATCCCTTTGAATAAAGGTTTCCTTTTCTATAATCTCATGGGATGGTTGAAAGCAATAAGGAAGAGCACACACAGGAAGCATCTTCATAGAGTGTCTGGCACGGGGCAGGTGATGAGTGATGGCTGATTCTGTTCATTTTCCATCATTCACAGAGTGTGTGCAGAGCTCTGTAAATACTGTTCTGTGTTTTCCAGTTTTGAAGATCTGGAAATGAGGACAGGAGGCTCTGATGATTCATGTTTTTATGCATTTTCTTCTTTTCTGTGGCTTAGGGATCATTTTGGGATAACTTGTTCTTTGTGCTCTGGGTTCCAGGGCAGGACACACCCTTTCTGTAAAGACTTATATTTGTGAGATGATAGTTCTGATGACTTCCAGCCATAAAATGTTTCCTTTTATCCCATCCAATAATTTAAGGGAGCTGTGCATTCAATAAATGGCAATGGATCTAATGAATAGCATTGGATCTAATTTACAGCAATATCTCATGCTTGCATCATGCCTCAGAGTTTCTAAAGTCACTTTGCTCATTGGACCCTCACAGCAGCCCTGGCTGTGGGACAGGCAGGAGGGTGAAGCATCGTGAGGCCCAGGAGGCATAAGTCATCTGAAGGTCAAAGTGAGCAATTAGGACTCCCAGAGCCCAACTCCCAGGCTAGTGCCCTTTTCTCTGCAGTCTCCAAAGTGCAAAGGAAAAATGAGCTGTAGCTTTAGTGCAAAGCCCAGTTGATCGGCGTGTATCAGTTAATCCTGTCACTGTCCCTGCTTGGCCTCCCAGGTGGTGGGCACGGCTGCTTTATCCTACCCCAACCATCTCCATACCTCTCTCTGCTGGTGCACCCACTGTCACTCTTCGGACTCCAGTATGCTGAACAAGAGGATGGGATATGAACAAGAGGTCATGTTTGGTAGTTGTTTTGTTGATTTATTCCTGCATAACAAGCCACCTTCAACTTAGTGACTTAAGCACAATTTATTTTTTCTTATGCTTCTGCAGGTTGGCTGGTCAATTCCTCTGCTAGCTCCAACTAACTGGCTGCCTTCAGCTGGAGGGTCAGCTGGGCTGGAAGATACAAGCTGTCCTCATTCTTGAGTCTGGTAATTGGTGTTGACTGTCATCTAGCACGTTCTTGTGCTGGTCTACATGGTGGTTTCAGGGGAGTGTGCCCAAGGCACAAAGCCCAAAACACATGTTCCCTTGAGACTTGTACTGGGATCATACATAGCATCTCTTCCAGAGACGTTCTATTGGTCAGAGCCATCACCAGGTCAACCAAATTCAAGGAAGGGGAAACAGCCTCCACCTCTTGACAGGAGGAACTTCACAACTTCACATTTTTATTGCAAAGCGGCATAGGATGAACTGTTGGAGCCGTCTTTGGAAACTGGTGTAGGGAGTCACTGTATATGAAATGAGTTTAGAGACAGCGGGCCTGACTTTCTTACTCTTTTGTGCATTAGGAGTTTTGGTTAGGGCCATCTGCTACCTTCATATGAGAGGGTCTTGATGTTCTCACTCTCCTAGTCTTCTGTCTCTCTGCCTCTTACCTGTCAGCCAGACAGGACCAGGACCCAGCCCCTCCCCAACCTTGGGAGGATCTAAGATCCAAGATCCCCGATCTTGGACTCACTTGGCATTAGGTACAAAGGGCTGATGTACATTCTCTGAGGAATTCTCAAGTTTACTGGTCATCCCTCTGTTGAACTCCCAGTGACATGTTTAGGTGTGAAAACAATTGGAGCATCTCCAAAAAAGCTTTCTCCAGCTAGTTCAGCCCAGGTTAATACAGTTCTGTGTTTTGTGGTTTTGGGCAAAGGGTTTAGCATGTAATGTGTTTCCCATCTCTTGCTAGAGTCCCAAGCACTCCTGTTCTTTAGTCAAACCTAAAGGATACTGTAAGATTCCTTTACCATAATACCATCAAAGAGCTTTGTATTTTTCCAACTTCTCTAGCATTGTAATTTTATTTTTAAATGATACATTTCTTATCTTTGGGTGAATGCAACTATCTTTATTTTCTATAACTTCTCTCTTTTGCTTTTAAACTGCAACACCTCTTTTGATTAAAAAAAAGTTTTATCTTGTCAAAGATATTAATAAGATATGTAATTCATTTAAAACTTGATCTTTGTCTCTCTTTTGTTAATGACTCAGTCATTCCTCTTTTCTCCTTATATCCAGTGTTCTTACCCTCCTGTGTCATCTTTTTCTAAGAGAGCACATGGCTTATGCTTCCTGTGGCATTGGGAAGTGGCCCCTGATATACTAATCTGGGTATCTCAACTCTTGCCCACCTGGGGTTTACTCGACTCCCTCAGGAGCTGCTCAGGTGCTCATCTCTAACCTTTTCTTTCCTCTTTACTTTTTGTTACCCTTGTCCAGCATGGGATGGCTTAACCCTTCCTGTGTGGAGACATCTCCTTTCTATCACATCCAGGCCTGTGCTTTCCCATGATTTCTTGTATGATTCGTTTTTCAACTTTAATTCCTGAATGAACGCTTCTAGCTTAAGCAGGTCTAAGAAAATCCTTTCTCCCTTAAAAGCCTCGATCTCAAGATCATTTGTTTTGGACTTATAAGTCTAGATTAGTACGAAGAGCTGAGCAGTAAAAGTTGCCCTTTCTTTCATTGGAGCAGTAAGCCAGCCATATGGATGGTCTGAATTCCAAATTCAGTTGGTATTTTACCACCTTTCACAGATTTCTGGAATAATGTCAAATAGCATCTTCTTTTTCTGTAAGTCATTACACATTTGCTTTGATAGAGTCCATTTTTGTTAATGACATGTATTGAATTGTATTGTTTTGCACTTACACATCTTCATGAAATCTCACGGTTGTTAGGAGAAGCATGCTTAGTGCTGTCCCCAAAACATTGCAGGTAGCTCAGCAGATGTCTATAAAGAAACCACTGTGGGCTGCTCAAAACTGTATGGAGTGCAGTTTTGTTCTTGTGTGTTCTCCCGTGTATAACAGAGTGCTCTGCATTTAAATGGCATTCTGCTGATGTTTGTTGATTGACAAACTAATGCACAAATGTATGAATCCTGTTTATAATCAATGCAGTGCAGAAGAGTTAGCTTGTTTTGTGGGATCAAATAGCCTGACTGTGAGATGATGATGATCAACTTTATCTTCCCATTCTATTTTGGGCTCTCCCTCTTTCTGGAGCCTGCTTGCCTGTCTCCACACCCAGCTGATGGACTTATCCTGTTTCAAGTCCTCACTCTGAGCCTTAGGGGATTTCTTCCCACTACAGTGTGCTCTCTTTGGGAGATTTCAATTGCTTTTGAATTAGTTATAAGCTCAAAAATGAGTGACTCCCATTATTATGATGCAGGTTTTAAAATTACTGTATTTCAAGTGCCAGCTGGGCAGCATTAACTTGTCATTAGAGAATACAGGATGGTCAGGAAGAAGACAGACTTTTCCAAAAACAAAGCAGGAGTGAATCTATAAGGTCAAAAATTGAAGCAATTGCCTTTGAAATGCCTTCCACCCATGAAAGTGATGATTTGTCTGTTTTACCACCTGGAAAATGGAGGCAAGACTCTGATGCTCTTTTTAGAAGTAAGCTGGGGGAGTAGTCGGTGATTATGGTATGTAAAACAATTCACTGAGTGCAGTACCCCGCTGGCTTCTCCAGATTCATGAAGTTATGCCAAAGTATGTTTAGTAAAGCTTGTGTACACATAAAACAGCCTTATGCCAATATCAAAAGAATGTGTCTGGCATAAATGGCATTTAAATAATTGTCCCTGAGACAATCTCTTCCCATTTGTCTCAAAAATAGGAACAAGAGAGAGGGGAAGGGACTAGAGAACAATATACCACAAATACCAAAATGTTAACTGTGGTTTACAAGGTGACTTTCATACTTTTTTTCTTGACTTTTTCTGTATTTTCAAAATATTCTAGGATGAGTATGTTGTTTTTGTCATCACAAAAGCAATTAATGGAAATATCAATGAAATGAAAGAAAGACACAAAGTATATAACTGCAAAACAATAGTAAAGATAATAGCTGCTGGCCAGGCATGGCGGCTCACCCCTGTAATCCTGGTGCTCTGGGAGGCTGAGGAGGGTGCACTGCCTGAGCTCAGGAGTTTGAGATCAGCCTATTCCAGAGTGAGACCCTCATCTCTATACCTACCCAGGTGTTGTGGCAGGTGTCTATAGTCCCAGCTACTCAGGAGGCTGAGGCAAGAGGATTACTCGAGGCCCAGAGTTGGAGGTTGGTATGAGCTATGGTGCCAAAACACTCTACCAAGGGTGACAAAGTGAGACTCTGTCTCAAAATAAATAAATAAATAAATAAAAGGATAATAGCTGTTTTACTTTGGCTGTCCCAAAAGTTGACACTGAAACTAGGATTTGGGTGCAAGTGGTGTAGTTGTATATTCAGAAATTAATTCTAGCAAGCACAAATAAGGGAGTAGAAAAATGAAAGGGATGGGAAGGAAGCAAATAAAAGGGCTGTGAATGAATAGGTTACTTGTCTTGGAAACTAGGGTTTGTTTCCGTTGGGAACTTCAGAGAGCTGATGTAGAACATACCCCAGCGTTGTCCCTTTCTACAGGAAAATGGTGAGATCTTTGTTCACCAAATACACAGGGAAAGTTCTATTTTTCTCCATGTGACGAGCAAGCGTGCTACTGTAGTCATCCAAGTGCTTATGCAAAAATTATAGTCTCAGGTAGGTAATTGTTGTATGAATATCATTAGATGCAAAGAGGATATAGGAAAGGCATTGACAAAATCTGCTGCCTCAGTGAAACTATTGTCAAAATCTAGGGAGACATCTAGTCAGCTGCAGAACTATGACACTAGCTTGAGAATAAAGACGAGCAGGCAGAACACTTATGAACAAAAAGGGTATTTTTGACCTCAAAATTAAAAATACATACAAATTATTATAAATGAAATGAAAGATCACTTACAGACTGGGATTTTTAAAAAAATTTATAATCAATAAAGAATAGAAATCTAAAATACAAAAGAGCTTCCTACAAATCAATATGACAAATAAAAGCTCATCCATAGAAAGAAGAGCAAATAGGTAATTTATTTATAAACGGAAACCCGTAGAACCAAATAAATGCCCAAGATTGTTGGGAACCAATGCCTTTGAACAAAGAGCTCTTATTTCACAAAGATTACATTAACAAAAATTACTTAGTTTTATCGTACCAAGTGTTAGCAAAAGAGGTAGAGAATCCAGAACTCTCCTATACAAAAAGATATGCAACCACTTTTGAGAGCAAATTGACAATTAGTTGTAATGTTGAACATTCGTATATACTTTGACCCAACAATTTCACTTTGAGACACATTTTATAGAAAAGCTATTGTATATGTCGTTAAGAAGTATAAGGATATTCTCTACACCCCTTGCTTTTTAATGTCTAAGATGTGGAAACACATCCTTTATCAATGGTGGAATGGAGAAGTTGTGGTTTGTATATACATCGAAATTCAATACAGCAGTTAAAATAATATATCACATCTCAAAAACAAAATACTGAGTTGAAAAGGATTACAACTTTGAGTTGAAAACAATTACGATGAATTATTGTGCTATTTCTACTGCAAACAGTGGCTTGGAACAACATACATGTATTATGTCAAAGTTTCTGCAGGTAAGAAATCCTGATTCAGAAATGACTTAGCTATATTCTTTGCTTCTAGATGTCGGTCAGGGCTGTGTTCTTATCAGAGGCTCAACTGAGGAAGGATTTGCTTCCAATCTCCCTCAGTCTTTTGGAAGAATTAATTTATTATGGCTGTATTTCTGAGGGCTTTAGTTTTTTCAGGATATTACTTTCAACTCCTAGAGGTCATCTAAAGTCTCTCACCACTTGGAATTTTCTCATATGACTACTTACGTCATGTCATATTACTTCTTCAATACTAGCAAAGGTGAATGAAATCCTAGCAGGATGGTGTTACATACTTAACATAATCATGTGAACAAAATCCCATACATGGCATCACCTTTGCCTCACTGCTTGAATTAGTAGCAAGTTGCAGATATACTCAAGAGGAGGATATTACACAAATTACCAATACCAGGAAGTGGTGATCATGGGAACCACTCTAAAGTCTGTCTCCCACAGCTATGTATATTATTTATAAAAGTATTTCACATTATAAAAATAAAATGAAAAACTTGGTTGAATCTCCAGGAACTCATGCTGAGTGAAAAAAGGGAGTATCAAAAAGTTTATAGTGTATGATTCCATCTGTAAAACATTCTTATAATGATAAAATTATGGAAAAATAGAACAGATTGATGGTTTCTAGGAGCAAGGACAAGCAGATGCCAAGGGAAGGAGAGAGAGGTGCGGGAAAGAATAAAAAGAACAATGAGAATGATGCAGAATTATTCTGTATCTTGGCTGTATCAATGCCAATATCTCAGTTGTGATAATTGTATTATGAATTTGTAAGATAGTAACATTGGAAAAAAACAGGTAATAGGTACCCAGGAGTTCTCTGTATTATTTCCTAAAACTACATGTGATCTACAATTATATAAAGAAACAGATTAATCTAGAAACAAAAACAATAAAAAAGAAAGTAGAGAAAATTTCAAAAAAATCAAAAACCAAAAAACTGAGTATAAACTCTGAATGGTAAGAAGACCATAAAATAAAAATAGATGGGGGAAAAAAGGGTAAAGAGTTGCTTGACATAAAGAAGCTAATTTTCAAGAAGATAATTAAAATCATCATGGAGTTGAGGATAGAATTGCTCTGCAGAAAATCAAGTCAGTAACTTGGGAGGGCATAGTTGAGGCACACTTAAAATACAGGCAAAAGCAATAAACATATTACATGAGTTAATTAGTACACGTCAGTCATTATGCTTCTGTTTATACTACCATACATAGAAAACAGGTGCATATGAACATCTTTATTTGTATTATGTGGTGTATATATAGTGTATATATAAAGATGTATATTCTTTTGCTGCTTTTCAAAGATGATCTGAGAGGCTCAGCGCTTGTAGCACAGTGGTAACAGTGTCAGCCACATACACCAAGGCTGGTGGGTTTGAACCTGGCCCAGGCCTGCTAAAATAACCCTGACAACTTATGCTTGCTGGGCGTTGTGGTGGGTGCTGTATTCCCAGCTACTTGGGAAGGTGAGGCAAGAGAATTGCTTAAGCCCAAGAGTTTTAGGTTTCTGTGAGCTGTGACACCACAGCACTCTACCTAGGGCGACATAGTGAGAGTCTGCCTCAAAAAAAAAAAAAAAAAAAAAAAAAATGATTTGAGAATTATAAGATAATATGCAAAGTTATTAATAGATACTTTCTTTGAATGGTATTGTTATTTGTGACTTTAATTTTCTATTTTCTAATTCTGGATACACAATTTTCTAGCATAACTATATCTCAATTTTAGATGCAAAAAATGAGCAAAACTAGTATGATTTTGTGCACATTGGCAATTATGTCAAAACATATACAACCAAAACACTGTAAGAAAATATTGCAGGGCGGTGTCTGTGGCTCAAAGGAGTAGGGCGCCGGCCCCATATGCCAGAGGTGGAGGGTTCAAACCCAGCCCCGGCCAAAAACAGCAAAAAAAAAAAAAAAAAAAAAAAAATATATATATATATATATATATATGTGTGTGTGTGTGTGTGTGTGTGTGTGTGTGTGTATTGCATACTAAATGTAATAGTGGTTTTTGGGTTTTTTTCTTTTTTTTTTTTTAATTTTCTTCATGTAGTATTGTGTAGTCTTCAGATTTTATACAGTGATCAGATGTTCCTTTTATAATCATACAAATAAATTTAAAATTAACACATAAAGTTTTATAGGTACTATATGATAACAAATGTGGTAAAGTATACACTACAAATTGGTGGAAAGAAATACAATAAAAGATTGAAGTATTATAGTTTTTTTTATTCCTTCACATTTCATACAGTTTTATTTTATTTTATTTTTTATTATTTTTTAAATTATTATTTCATATAGTTTTAAAATTTTCTATCATGAACATGTATTATTTTAGTAACTGAAATACCCCTAAAATGGAAGTGATTAATAAACTGAGTTAAGCATGGGAAAAGATTTTCTAAGCATAAAAGAACAAAAAATTATAAAAAGGAAGAGATATTCAAATACCCAATGAAAACATAAAAATATATTTACCCTCCCAAAATTCAATTCCCAAAATTGATGATGGACATGTAGATTTTTTTTCATTTTTTGGTTATATTTAAGTCAAATTTTAGATGATTGATTAATGTGCATTTGTTAAAGATCCTCTTTGAAAAAAGCAGTAAAATGGGAAAATATAACAAAAGAAAAAATATTACACTTACAATTTTTTTGAACTTATCTAGGTATATATTTTTTACGAATGAACAAAATGAACCAAAATGTTCACGATAGTTATATCTTTGGGTTGGGATTTCAGGAGACTTTAACTTTCTCCTTTAATGCCTTTATTTTCCAAATATCTAAAATCAAGTCATATAATAAGTAGGTACTATGATAAACGTAATAAAACAATTTCAAGGGCTAGCATGTAAGTTAAAATGGTTTTGTTCCTGGCAGTGAAATTTCACTAACATAGAGTTCTTTCTCTAGGATGTTTTAAAAGATTCATTCAATAATTGTTTATTGACTGCCTACCATCAGTCAAGAACTATTTATGGATATTTGGAATGCTGTTGCAGACAAACTGAGGAGCTTGCCTTTAATTGTATATAAAATCAGCATGCTGTACTCCATAAATGCATTAATGTACACAGTTACAATTTAATAAAAAATTGTTAAAAAAAAAAACTGAGAAAAAAAATAAATAAAAAGACTCCTACATAATAAAAAATATGAAGGTGTAACTTGAAAAACCTACCCCAAGCTTCCCTTGGACATATTTATTGAGCACCTACTCTGAGTTGAGCATTAGGATAGTACAATGAGTCCATGACATATTAGGCTAGTACAATGAAAAAGACTGATATAGTCCTTGT
Organism: Loris lydekkerianus; assembly: GCA_963574355.1. Taxonomy (NCBI): domain Eukaryota; kingdom Metazoa; phylum Chordata; class Mammalia; order Primates; family Lorisidae; genus Loris; species Loris lydekkerianus. Next base: position 35,424 of record CAUYPK010117891.1, read on the forward strand.
CCTCCAGGAAGTCAGCTGCAGAGGGTATTTCTGGAAGCATGGTTCAAGATGTCAGTGAGTCTGGCCTCCTGGTTGTGGTGTGACACACAGGATACTGCATTTTACACCTCTCTGGGTGATCTGGGTGCCCACTGCAGTCAGAGAACCACTGTGATGGTAAAAAGATGGACAATGTATTGCCCAGAGGTTTTCAGAGGGTGGTTTCGTCTCCCAGGGCTGCCATAACAGTACCCCAGGGTGGCTGGTTTAAACAACTGAAATCTATTTTCTCACAGTTCTAGAGCCTGGAAGTCCAAGTTCACAGTGCGGCAGACTCTGTTCTTAAGTTTTGCATCCTAAGTTAGTTTTGACTGTTTAGATCTTCACGAAAGTGGAATCATATATTATGTGCTCTTTTATATATCTTCTGTGACTCAACATAATAGTTTTGAAGTTTATCCATGCTGTGTGTACTGTACCAGTGGCTCATTACCTTTTATTGTCCGTTAGAATTTCTTCAGGTTCGGCTTGGTGCCCGTAGCTCAGGGGTTAGGATCTTATGCTGGATGCTTTCCTCTGAGGCATTTTTAGTCGTCTTGAGTAAGGCTGCACTCTTGCTGCCTCTGCACACGGCCGTCTTTCTGCACACACCCACTCCTGCTGTCTGGCCCTTTTTATAAGGACAGCAGAACTAGGAGCCACCCTAACAGTGTCATTTCAACTTAATCACCTCTTTAAAGACCTTCTCTTCATACCTAGTCTCATTTTGAGGTACCAGGGACTGGAATTCAGCATGATTCAGTTCCCAACACCATTCAATTCTTTAACTGTCTTCATTTTCTTGTGTGGTGTCCACTTGCATACTCCAGTCCTGGGGAATATGGGGAATGCGTGCCCTATTACCTTCTACCTGTGGGGAGAGCCTCCAAATAAAAGCCCAGACATTTCCAGATTTACCTCTTCAGCTTTCTCTCTTCCCTTGCTAGGATGCCTGTGACATTTTTTGTTTAGAAGGATTCCTTACATTCATTTTTTTTCTTTCTTTTTCTTTTTTTTTTTTTGCATTTTAACTGACCAACCTGAAAACTTTCTGGACCTTACAAAGAGGAATTATAAAGGCAGTTTTTCTTAAATCAGAACAGCTTGGAAAGCGTCAGCTCACTCCTTTCTCTGGCAGCCAGATTTTTAATCCTGGGTCATATGTCACTTCTAATTGTGGGCAGGATGCTTGAGTTGCCCTTGGGCCTCCATTTCACCCGAGTAAATCCTCTCTTCAGCAGCTGCAGACTTGTGTTGGGGAGAGTGATCTTCAGGCACACACTTCTGCAGAAGAGAGCTGCTGAGCCTGGAACAAGGCCCCCGGAGTCAGTCATCGCTAATCGACCTGTTATCAACTCTGACACGGCCTCCCTCAGACAGACATCGAAAGAGAGAGACCAGCAGTCGTAAGGGGAGGAAGTGCAGTCTTGTGGAGGGGCTGTTCTTCCTACTTTTAAATAAAAGGGCAATGTTTCCAAGGGAGAAAGTGCTGGAATGTCTGGGGTGATGAAAAATAACCTGAGTAGAATTCTCTCCAGTTGTACCGGGTTTGGTCACATGGGGGATCTGCTTTAGAGGTAATTTGCTCACTCTGAGAAAGGTCTCAGACATCCTCAGGGGAAACTCAGAGTTCTTTCTTGTGTACAGACCTCTGACAGTTATGTAAACTGGAAGCTTCTTTGTACTTCAACTTTTTTTTTTTTTTTTAATGAAAAGTTTTAGACCTATAGCAACATTAAGAAGAGTTTTTAGTGAGCACCTGCATACCCACTACCTGGATCTTAGGCTGGATCTTATCTTGTATGCATGTGTCTCTCTACCCAGCCATCAATTCATTTTAGTTTTTAGATGCACTTCACAGTAAACTGCAGACGTCTTTACCCTACCGCTAAATACTTTTGCGTGTCACCAGAATTCAATATTTGTTTACATTTTTTCTTCTTATTAGGTGAAGTTTACTTACAATGAAACACACAAAGTTTAAATGTGCATTTATTGATACTGACAAATGCGTACACACCTATGTAACCCAAATGACAGACCCAAATCACTGTCGATATAGAATATATCATCACCTAGAAACTTCTCTCTCTCTTTCCCAGTCAATCTCCACCCCTTCCACCCTCAGGAAAACTCTGTTCTTAAGTTTTTGCATCCTAAGTTAGTTTTGACTATTTAGATCTTTACAAAAGTGGAATCAGATATTATGTACCCTTTTATATATCTTCTGTGACTTAACATAATAGTTTTGAAATTTATCCATGTTGTGTGTACTGTACCAGTGGCTCATTCCCTTGTATTGTCATTAGAATTTCGTCAGATTAGGCTTAGTGCCCGTAGCTCAGTGGTTAGGGCACCAGCCACATACACCAGGGCTGGGGGGTTGGAACCTGACCCGGGTCTGCTAAATGATGACAATTGCAACAAAAAAATAGCTGGGCATTGTGGCAGGTACACAATGTGGGCTACTTGGGAGGCTGAGGCAAGAGAATCACTTAAGCCCAAGAATTTGAGATTGCTGTGAGCTGTGACACCACGGCCCTCTACCAAGGGTGACACAGTGAACTCTGTCTTAAAAAAAAAAAAAAAAAAAAAAAATTCATCAGGTTAATATACCAATTTATTTATCTATTCTTCTATTATACAAAAATTGGCTTTTTTAAGCATTGGAAAATATGAATAAAGTGACTATAAATATTCTTGTACATGTATAAGAGCTAACATCCTGGCTTTCCATCAGCACAATATAGTATCTTCAACCATATCTTCCATCCATCCATCCACTCTCATATCCATCCAAACACATATCATGTTTTCACTGCATATTGGGCAATGTTCTACAACTGGGAATACAAATTCAGAAGATACATCCCCATCCTTCTAGGAATCTAGTGTAGGAATGATACAGATAGACAACTACAGAATCATGAAATAAGGGCTAAAATGGAGGCTTGCAGACAAAGGAGCAACTATCTAAGCCTGGGAGAGTCAGATGAGACTTCAAGGCAGGTCAAGACTGAGGAAGAGAAAGAATGTGAGGTTCTCAACAACATGTAGTGGCAGCCTTAGTAATGAGTGCCATGATTCTCTGTCTTGCAAGGAAAGTATAAAAGTGGAAGACCTTACTGTAGAACTCAATTCAGTGGGGATTATTTTGTAAAGGGGCCCTAGTGCATTAATTTACTCCTTAAAACCTGCTCCCTACAGCTTATCATCTTTTTTGCATACCTCCTGCTGGTCTATCTGAAGCTTTCTTCTTACTTGACTGGAGAATTTCAGAGGAAGACAATGTCTATATTAGGAAGTCATTTTGTCCTCAAATTTTAGATTTCTTCTGAAAAGCTCTATGCAGCTGACTCACTGAATTAGCCAGGCTTTCTTAAGTGAAACAATTCCAGAATGTACTAACTCTGAGATACAACACTGGGTATCTTTTGAGTCATTGGAGGATCACCAAAAAAATACATAACTTCTAGTTACATTTAAATTTTGAAAAAAACAAAACAAAAAACAAAGCCCTAATATTTAGTATAATTGCATCCCAAATACTAGATGCAATATATTTATATCAAAAAGGTTCATTTTTTTAATCTGAAATTCAAATTTAATTGGGCATTCTGTACTTTTGTTTGCTATGTCTTGTAACCCTAGTCATTGGGGAAAGAGGTTCTCCAGTAAAGTAAATGTTACACATGATGGAAACCAATCCTGCAGAGTACCAAAACTTAAAAAAAGTGACCATGGAGGAAATGTTAATAATATTGTACACCTCCCAGTAGAATATATGGACCTGATAAAACCTTCTTGACATTAATATGAGTGTCAATCATTTCAATATGTGATATCCTCAAAGCTACTTGTAGTGTTTTGGGCTACCTATTTCTATGCCTTGCAGACATCTATGATTTTAGAATTCTGTACCTGAATTTTAAAAATCCCTTTCCCTTATTATCAGGCTATCAATTAAACCTACTTGTGGAAATAAATATCTATTTTTCCAGAGTGTAGAAATACTTACTTTTTTTCTCCTGCCTAAACTGATGTTGCCAAAAATTGAGATACTCAATGAGTATAAACAAAGACTATAGACCAGTATGGAAAAGTGCCAGATTTGTGACAATTATTTAACGTTTCAGAGATTTTTAAAAAGAAATTTCTTGTCTTTTAATTTGATTTTCTCAAGCATTCATTCACTCATTCAAATAATAAATATTATTATCTAATGGAGGGTTATGCAAACTGCTACATCTTCAGCGTTTTATAAAATAGTATTTATAATTAGTCATTGGAAACATACTTCTTTTAAGGCCCAGAGGGTGATTAAAAATGGAAAGTTGCCCTCTGAATATTATGTATCTGATAAACAGGGCATTCATTCAATTTATATAATTGCATGAATCCTGTAAGCGGATTCTTACCTGGCTTTAAGTTACCTTGCTTAAAGCTTTGTTATTTAATCGTGGAAATAAAACTGTTCTCTCTCATCTAGACCTTTCTTCAGAATGTTCTCAGGATACACATTAGGTCTTAATCTCTTTTGCACATTTAGCTTTGATCTCAACCAAACAGAGAAAGAAAACCAATTCTTTAGCTACATGCTTCAAGGCCAAGTCCCAGCTTCTAGCAGGAAGTTGACCCTAATCCTCAGTGGTTCACTGTCTCTTTCTCTGGAAATCTCTATGCTAAAGAATAAGTCCTATGACATTTGGCAGGAAACTAAGAAGTCACTGCTGGCAGACATTCATAAAGTTGGGGTTAACATTCCTGCATCAAAATTCTTGAAACTTGTTCTCTAGATTACCCAAAGGATGTAGCCTGCTGTAAACATCTGCCAAAGTCCATTACTTGCAAAGATTCTGCTTTCTGTGAAGGAAACACCCTTAACCATGTCAGTGGTAACTCTGATCTGTGCATGAATCAAGGCAACCCTATAATGACCCCATGGGACTGTGCATGACGGTCAGTCTAGCTCCATCAGTCTGGACCACTGCCCATTCTTGACATGAATTCCTGATTTGGAACTATCACGTATGGCTTCCATGCTTTTTCTGGGTAATGAACTATCCGTGTTTTTGAAATCCAAGTTCTACTAGCTCAGTGGTTTTCAAATTGCAATGTTCATCCAAATTCCCTGAGGAGGGGCTGAAAATGTGGGTTCTTGGACCTTATACTACAACCATGAAGCCAAACTTGCTAAGCTATTGAATATGCTTCCAAAAACACTCTTATGCACCTAAGTTTCATGAGGATAGGAACTATATTCATCTTGCTTTCTCTTATTCCCTGAAACTGGCTAGTGCTTTGCTCATAGTAAACCCTCAGTAAGTATCTGGTCAATGAAGAAATAAAGAAAGATTGAAAAATGGTGGATGACAGTTGCCCCTGTGGGCAGTTTAAGAACAATTTTACTTGAAGACATTCCTATTAACATGAAGGACAAGTTGAAGGCAGTTTTTCTAAATTTGAATTGCTAATAAATTCTCCTCTTTTTTTTTGGTAAAGTAGTGAAGTACTATATCCATATATAATGTATGGTTCCATTGTAATACAAAAGAACTCCTTTTTCCTTTTTCTTTCCTCCTTTTTTCCATCCTTCCACCTGTCTTTAAAGAAAAGCTTAGAAAAATGTTTGCTCAATGCTCAATTTTTGAGTGGTGAGATTTTAGGTAATTTTTACCCCCTATTACATGAAATTTTGTTGTTTTGTAATCAAGTTGGTATTACGATAGGAAATTAAAGTTCATAACCATTTAAACTTAAAAAAATATTTTGATAGACTGTTTAGGAGTCAAAGTCAGTCAACACATCTGATCTCAAAGCCTACAGAGATGAGATGGAAGACAGAGTTTAGGCATTAAGACCGTTTGCCATGGCCTGCATCTTCTGAAGAGTTATCTTGTGAAGACCTCCAATCTATACTTTTTCAGACTGTGTCTCTATTGGTCTTAAAAGTTCCCTTCTCTGAAGTCATCATCCAGAATTCCTTTGGAAGCTTTAGCCTTGAACCTCTCAGCTGCACACTAAGGGGAAGTTTGCAAGAGCTCAAGGCAGCAGCAAAGGCTCCTGCACTGAGGAGCAAGCAACAGACACACTCAAAGGTCTCTAGGGCTCTGATCTTGGAGTCTGTCTGGACATGTGAAAGGAAAAGAAAGGAGCAGCTCATGGTTTTAAATAGGTTAGACTGTCCTATGTGGGAGCTTCTCTGGGGACTTGTCCCTTCTGTAGGGACCAGAGACCAAATGTGTATATTACTTAAAAGAGAACTAGCCCCAGTGAAATTTCCCCAGCTTGACCCCAGCTGACCCCAAGACCAAATTTCCACTTCATTCTTTGCAACCCTCTTCTACAAAATCTCAGCTCTGCCTTTAGTTTTCCTTAATGATTTTCAAATTTTTCCTTAAAAGGTTCTGTTCTGCCCGGCACTCCCATTGAGGAACCAACCACAGTGTATTTCCAAAGCTAGGTTCCTATCCCTTTCTCATGAAAGCCTTTCCCTTGCTTCTATGCTATTGTGGCATAATCAATAACATGAATTAATCAAACCCACTTCTTTTCTCCCCTGAGAATACAGAAAACTACCTTTCCCAGCTGCCTTAGATGTTTACTGGCTAGTGTGATGTGAGTAACCTTGATGAAAGGTGATTCTTGGCTAACCCCTAAAAGCTCTTGAGAGATCTTCTATCTTCTGTGTCATCCCTACTTGATGAATAAAATCTGTTGAAGATCCATAAGAATTCTGAGATCCAGAGAACAGTAGAACAACTAAACCGATGTGGCTAAGGATACTAAGTCACTGTTCAAAGAAGAGCTACCCAGTAGAGTTGCCTGACATAATTAGACGTTGGGTAGCAGGATGTACACTTTTATTGTGTTCATATGTTTAGATTCAGAGGATTTTTATTCGTATGGAATAGTACAGCCAACATTAACTTAAATACCTACTTATACTTCAAAACCATTTAAGGAATTCCCATCTTGTTCTCTCTCCTGAATGCCAACAGATGAGGTTAATACAAATTCATGTCTTTTTTAGAAATACTCTTGTCACAATATATTGTAAAGCATTTTCCCCACTGTTTTCTTTCCCACTAGACTGGAAGAAGTTCAAGAGAAGAGCTTTGGCTTATTCACCCTTGCAAATATATTGTTGATCACTACCTAAAAAATGATGGAACCTGTGCTCAAAGCAAGATCTGTGTCGCCAAACTTTGTGTTCTTACAGATCACTTCTCAGACAAGGAGAGTGGAAAGGAAAGCCTAGTGCAATGGGTATGAAGACTGGGTCTAAGTCCAGCAGCTTTCTTTGAGTAGTAAAGGTCTGAGAACCTCAGGAAAGCATTTGAATTTTCTTTCTTTTACAAAAGTGGTTCATGACTCACAGGAACTGTATTAAAGGGCCGTGGCATTAGGAAGGTTGAGAACCACTGTTTTACAACCTCCCATGAGCCTGCCCATAGTCAATTGGCCACAGATGGGCCAAGATGGGGATGAGCCATTGGAAGATGTGGCTTGGCTTTCCAGAGAACATAGAAAGAGGCAATTGGATAGATGCTGTCCTTCCTGATGCCATAGTGGAGAAGTGACAGTGATGCCCATCACCAAGGAGTCAGGACAGATAGTCTCTGCCTAGATGATGGAACACTTCATTGAGCAGACCAAAGAAGAAGAAATTCCAACAACCAGCGACAGACCTGGAAAGGGGCACGTGTCAGTGAAAGTCCTTGCATGATTCTCTTGGCATGGAGAGCTCCAATGTTCAGTTATGCACATGCAGCATTTTATGAGATGCACTTTTCCCCTTTCTTTACTGTAATTCAAGGAAAGTCAATGCATTTAGAAACTAGAGTGGTTTTCTTCAGATGTTCAAGTTATGTTTTTTACTTCCTCAGTTCGACTCTCAATCTTTTCGTTCTAATTGGTCATGAACTTGTGAAAAAAAATTGGAGAAGGATTATCCTGAATCATTTACCTAGAATTTGTGCTGGCTGTAAACAAGTCGAAGGTCAATGTCATTTCTAAGAAATCAGAAAGTGGTAGACATGCTGAAATGTTGTTCTACAAAGCTATGAGGGTCACAGAATGTGAAGACTGGCTTGATGGTGCATGAGGACCACAAGCACACTGAGTGTTTGCAATACATTCCACGTGATTAGCCCCTGGACTACATGACATATACTTATGTAATGTCTTATTTTCTGAGGGAGGGGGAAGGATGGGCAGAGGGAAGGTGATAGGTGGGATTACACCTGCGGTGCATCTTACAAGGGTACATGTGAAACTTAGTAAATGTAGAATATAATTGTCTTAACACAATAACTAAGAAAATGCCAGGAAGGCTATATTAACCTGTGTGATGAAAATGTGCCA